>JAQFZT010002087.1:0-12602 GCA_034696325.1 Camisiidae sp. | reverse complement strand
GGGGATTGAAAACAGGGGTTAATTTTGATCAAATGAATTTTGATCATGTGAATTTTGATCAAACGAAGTGCCCCCGTTTGAGTACATTTAGCAGACAAACTACATCTCAAAGATTTACATTTAAAGGATGCGTAAAGAGCTAATGACTCGCACCTGTGGGCTTCTGTTTTTTCTTTAGATTTAGAACGATTACTAACTACTTATTTTGGCTACACATCGCTTTGTCCACTTTCATATCATCCTTTCTCACTTAATCCGCACTCTATTTCCAATCCTCTCAGTAACTAATTTTCAAAAAATTGATCCCATTTTCAAACTGATGAATAAACCAAAATCTGTGGTAGCTAATTTCAACTAAAATATATCAGATCAATAAAAACACTAATAAATTTGTAAATTCAGACTATTTTTCCATTTTAAGATTTTACATCATAGCTAAATTCTCATTATTTTCATAATAATAAACTTTTGAAACAATTAAATTGAATATTTTTATTAAAGACATTTTATTTAAAGTTGAGTTTATTCATGAGTTTGAAAATGGTATAAATCTTTTGAGAAATTGTTATTAAGAGGATTGAAAATAGGGTGCGTACGAAGTGAGAAAATACGAGATGAGAAAGGACGAATCGATGTGCTCCCATTAATTTTGATATTTATTAATCTAATGCTAAAAGGATGTGGTTAACGGAATTTCAGGCTTAGCTTTTGAAGAATTTAAACTGAAAAATTACTTTAAACATTAATTTATAACTAAGGCCTCAATTTCTGGGACTTGAAATACCTAAATTCAGGAGGGATTCTGGTATTTTTGAGAGTTATTTTCGGGAAAATTAAAATTATTGGTTGAACTTTAGAATATGGGCCTCCGGGAGGCATGGAATAAATAGTTGGATATCTCTTGGGGCGGACAATATATAGACCAAATATTATCGACAGGTAGTGAAGGGGCTGAGTTATGAAGGTTTGAATTTCAAAATTCTTTTGGTCATATTTGGTCAATGGCATATCCTAGAAATGTGTGGCACATATGGTTCGACTTCTCTTGAGTGAGACATTAATACGCCAAATATCAAGAATTTATGTTAGAAAGGACTCATTTATGGAGATTAACATTTTGAGCTTTTAAAACTGTGCTACCGATTTTTTGTGTACTGAATAGCTCATCAATTTATTTTAAGTGACTAAAGACATCAAAGCCATGCTATGACATTATTGGCATAACCTAACATAATATTTTCTATTTTTGCATCTATTTATAATTATCTTTTCCATTACATGAACTATGATTATTATAATTGAGAAAAATTAACAAAAATATGTGAATGAAAACTCAAAAGTGAATGTAAGTGAATGAATGTTAATTTAATATCATTTAACTTGGTCTGTAAGGGTCACATAGTTTGCTCAAGTATAGCTCTGGTATTTGATCTACAGTATAATGTATTATATAATAACTAGTCTTCAAAGAGAAAACAAATCTATACACATTTCATATTAATTCATTCAATTCACAAATTAATAATAAGTCTAAATTTTTCTTTAGGTTTTAGCTTATTTTCGAGTTTGAAAGTGGTATATTTTTTGAGAATTAATAGTTTAAGGGAATGATAACAGGGATTAATTTGGGCGAAATGAATTCGGACGAAACGAGGTGCTCTCTATTGAGACTGATATAAAATAGACAAAAAACTTCAACTTCACTTCAACTGAAACCAGAGGTGTAATATTCATCGAATTAAAGAGGACTAAAGTAGACAATAAAATCTAAAAAAAGTCTCTTTAAAAAAAGTGAAGAGCACATAAGTCTGATTTAATACTATCAAAATTCCTAACAAAGATGGGAACACATTCATTCTTCGGGAGCACCACGTTTCACACTTCACCCGCAACCTGTTTTCAATTCCCGAAAAATTTATCCCATTTTTAAACTCTTTCATCAACCAAAAGAAACTGATTTCAACTTAAATACATGATATAAAATAACATTAATTTTAATTGAATGAAGAATGAGTTGAAATTAGTTGATCATCAACAGAGCTCCTATATTTTGGGACTAAAAACACATCTTTTGAAAAAAATTTCTTAATAGAAAATAAGCGTTCATCGAGTTGTTTTTGGGTTTAGCAAACTTGTTTTATGGCTTTCAATCTCAATCATCAAAGTTCTCTTCAAACAATGAGATATCAATACTTAATCTTATTCAGTCAATTAATTACATTGATGTGAAGATATAGGAACAGATCTTATACCTTAATAAGAAATGAACAATTAGATACATTGAGGAAAGTGTTCAATAATTAAGTCTTTATACTTAATGAACTTATTTTCATTTCTTATATTTTTAGGTAAATTATTAAAAACATCTTTCGCATGATAAAAGAATGATTTGTCATAAAGATTAGTTCAATTTCTTTTTATAGTAATAAAGGGTGTCAAAACTAAAAGTTGTGGTATGACAGTTTTTTTGACTAAAATGTTGTATATGGTGAACCTAATTACATGATTAACGCAGAAATATAAAATATATTGAAAAGTAACAATTATGTAAATATTGAATATAAAAGTGTTTTGAAAGCTATTAGAGACTTAAGCACATGCACTCTAATACAGTTTCATGCATAAAGCTCAAATGTCAAGGTTGAACAGGTGTTCATCTGGAAGTGCAATATTTGAGCTTATCTTATTGTGTGCAAATAATTATTAATTCAACTGAACTTTTTCATTCATATAATACCTACAATTAAGTTTCATTTTTTTCAATTATTCTTTTCTAATAAATATTTTGGGTTATTTAAAATATTGTTTTTTAAAACATAATTTACGTAATGTAACTGAATTTTTAGTCTTTGCAACTCTTATACCACAGCTTTTAATTTTGAAACACTTTATAGGCTCCTATTCTACTCCTATTCATTAGGAATCAACTGAGACTTATTTTTAATTTTGAAAATTACTATTAATGTTTGTAGTCACTAACTTGGGCTTACATTCATTCAATTGAAATTCATGTTATTTATATCTAGAGAGAGAGAGAGGGGGGGAGGTAGAGGGAGGGAGAGAGGGAGGGAGGGAGAGAGGGAGAGAGGGAGGGAGAGAGGGAGAGAGAGACAGAGAGAGAGGTCGATTAACTAAAAGGGTCATTAGAGGCACGACAAGATAAGTGTAGCCTAAGGTAACTTATAAACGAAGAATCGGATTAACATGCGGTCTTCATAGGAATCTTTAGATGAGAGTCATGAACAGCCGCCACCAGAAATTATATCCGTGCTAATTGTGGAACATATCAGAATTGGACATCAAAGACCCAATTCAATTAACATTAGTGAGTCGCACAGATACGTTTGTCAGGCAGAAGCATACAGAAATCAATACTGAACTTTAGTTTGAGAGCCTAAGCAGAGACTCTAGTCATTCGGAGGCACTGATAGAGGGATATATAAAAGAGCAACATGAAAATTCAATTTGGACATTTGATATTTGGTATATGAGTGCCCCACCCCAAGCGTAGTCGAACCATTTACGCCACGCCCTCTAGTGTCTTCTATCGAGGGAAAATTAACAAAAGAATTTGTGAAATTTCAAATTTTGAATCTCTATAACTCCGCCCTCATTTTCCGGACACTAATATTTGATATGTGTACTTCTAACACCAAGTTGAATCCAACCGAAGGACCTCTCCTATACTCTAAACTTGAGCTAAACATTTGTTAACTGTTGTCGTGTTGTGATTTGTTCAAATATGTCAACTCTTCGTTTGGCTGTTACAGTGAGTGTGCACAATATTAGCTTATGTTCTGCACTACAGATTGTATTATTTAAAACCGAATCGATCAGTTTCAGTTATAAGGCTTTTATTTCTATGAGCTTAAAAACAGTATAACTTCAAAGCGGCGAAAATAAGGAGAAACCTGTTATCTATCAGAAAACCTTTATTTATTAAATCTTTTCAAATGAAACTAAACCCTTGAAATGCAATTATTGTGTTTTGATTTCTGAATTTTCTTATCAAACTTTTCTTTGTTGTGTGACCTGTGAGTAAGTTTTGAAACTGGTTTCGATTCGATTTTAAATAATACGATCTGTACGTTATTCAGTGCTGATCACTGAGTAAATACTAGTGTGTATTCTAATAAAGAAAGGCATTTTCGGGAAAAAATTAATTTACATTCAAAAATTTCTTTATTATAAAAAGAGTAATTTTTAAGATCCAATATTAAATAATTGAATTGAATTTTATTTATACTCAAAGAACGAATGAACTCGAAATTAAAATCATTGAATCTTCATATAATACATTTTCAATGTTTTTTCCAATGAATTTTTATCGTTTATCAGTTAAAATAGATTTGAACATGACAAATATCTCAATTATTGTTGAGCAAATTTGCTCAACCATTACTACAGTAAACTCCCTTTTTAGTGAAATTGAATACAATGAACTGTCGATATAATATTTTGGGGCATAATTTTCCACAAATGGTTAGTTCGTGACAAAGCTAATGTTGGAAAACTCCGGTCAGAAAAATTGATGTTCAAAAAGTTTGTAGAAAACAATATTCATTTCAATATTAATTTTTGCAGAATAATGACTAAATATTATTAAAAACTTTTCAAAATTAGATGTTAATTAACACAATGTTAACAAAACTGATTTGAAATTGATGAGTCCATTCACATTCGTGTCAAAGAATATGTTCGAACCCTCACAACTCAAAAAGTTAAAACTCTAAAATAAACATTAAATTAACTTAATATACATGAATTTGAAGCAATTTTTAAATAACAAGAAATCATTGAAATCAATCAAATAATTGACCAAAACGTTTAGTAACTCTCAAAAATTGATTAAACTCACACATTGTGTTCTATTGAAAATTCTATTGTTGTCAAAAAAAAACTTTAAACTTCTGAATTTGATTATTATTGAAAAATGATATAAACAGAATTTGTTTGTCTTTACGATTAAAAGTGGTCAAATCATAAACTATTTGACCACTCGTTAAAACACTTTCGTCAGTCTTGTTTATCATAGTTGACGCTTAACTCAAATCACCTCAAAATGAGTTACAATTATGAGAATGTAATAGTTTTGGAACAGTTACAAATCAATTAACATTTAAGTTTTTAATACATTGCTTTTACAACCGATTTATGGGTGCATTAATATATGCACTTATTATAAATTGTTGAAAGATTAAAAATACGATGAAATTCAAATTTTCTCAAATTGTAAAGATGCTGACGAATAATACATAAATGTTTGACTCATTTCTTATTTAACCACAAATACAAATGAATGTAAAATACAAATAATAAATAAATGATCAGTTGATTGTAGTTTATCTCGGATGAAGTGATAGCACAAAGAGGAAACTTATCGCCAATATTTGTCATCTGAGTCTATTTGTTCGTTTGACCAATATTTTGAAATTTGTCGAGTCCATGGCTTATTGATAGCAAATCCGTTTTCATTGAGTTCTGGTTCTTCACATTCTTCTTGATTAATAGCTGACAACTGTCTGGTCGAAAGACCCATTTTCTGTATATTTCTATATATTTTATTCAAATATATTTGGGATAATGTTTTAGTTCTGGAAAGTATTGATACAAGTTGTCTGTGTCCAAAAGTACTTCTAAAGCACGAATAAGTGACCGCATAGTTCTTGTAATCAGTCATTAATATTAACAACGGTTGCATTGGACCAAAACCATTGCCTAATTCAAAATAATAAACTTTCAATATTTATATAATATATTTTACTTAAAATTGACAGTAATATTGATTTTATTAATCAAATTTGAATGTTTGGATATGTAGGGTATCGTTCATTTCATTTTACTGTACATTACCAGTCAAGTCAATTTTACTTCAAAAATATAAGTTTACTTTTTCTTAAGTTATAAGTTGGCGGTTATTTTTACCGAACCATCTTTAAAAACACCAGTTACTCACTTGAGGAATAATGACACAATAATGCAAATAAATCTTTAATAATTATTTGCACTTTTTGAGTGCATAAAAAATAGAGAGCATTTGCACTTTAATTTAAATGAGAATGAGTCACATTTTTTAAATGAATGACTGATCTATTGAGACCTCTGACCGTTTCAAAGTTATTTTGAAGAAAACCCCTTTAAGCAAAATTTGATGCATTAGTTCATTGTTACAGAAACTACAGTAAATGTTTCTAAGAAAGCCATCATTTATTATAATTTATTTGTTTTTTAATAGACTCGATAACAATTTGGTAAGACTTCACTTAAGCTTTCACTTTATATTTTCAAAAAAAGATGCTTTTTGTGATACGAGTAATAGTTTTTTATTCAAAATTAATCGTTCGAATGAATAGGGGTTACGAAGAGATTTATCCTGAAATTTAGGCCATAGGTTTTTTATCGGATATCATAGTTGATATCAATCTCAAAAACTGAATACTCAATTGAATCACATGTTCTTGACTGCATCAGAAATGATTTTAAACTACAGGTACCAGTAATTTATATTTGAGATCAAATAAGACAGATTCTATTGAAAGGATTGTCACAGCAGGCAATCACAAAATTCACTCGCAAGCAAACAATCAATCTTTCAAGACATGTGATCCACTTTAGTTGCGTCAAATTATTTAACTTTCGAAGATATACTCCAATCTCATTTACTAAAGGCGAATAAAATGTTTATCAAATTAATAATCACATTTAGTTTTGATTCTTCGTTCAAATATGAATCAAGTGTGAGAACTAAATTAATAGTAATAAAAAATGAGAAGTAAAGTCTGCAAAATTGAATGTCATACACATACCTACGGATCAATTTGGAAAAAGTAAACAAAATCTTAGAAAAGGATTCCTAAGAAACGGTTTATATGACCTCGTGTATAGACAAGTATTGAGAAGTACACTAAAACAAATTAAATGGGACTGCTTTAGGCCAACTATTTTTAATGCTTAAAAATCAGTTTTGTGTATGTTTCCTGATAAAAATAGTTGGCCTAAAGCAGTCACGTTTCATTTGTTTTAGTGTACTTCTCAGTACTTCTCTCTACCTATACATGAGGTCATATAAACCGTTTCTTAGGAACCCTTTTCTGAGATTTGTTTACTTTTTCCAAATTGATCCGTAGGTCATACATGATTGACTAGACCCAACTAAACTTTATTCGATATATTGGTTATCAATAAGGCAATGAATTCCATGCAAAAGGATATTTTTCTCTCCAATTCAAATCATTAGTTCTATCCGAATAATGAATTTGGCTTTAAAATGATCTAACATTCAATTTGCATATTTTGAATAAAATTTTTAATAAGTGCATATTTAGGCCATTTTGACAAATTATCAAAGAGGGGATACCTTATATACCAATTTTTAATAATTTTATAATTAATCATTTTCAATTATATTCAATACACAGTTTGATTTCTAAAATAAAATATTTCTTCCCTAACTCAACATCTTCTATAAATGAACGATATTTTGATAAATGATTGTGAAATTGTGTACATTTGATCTCTAAATGAAGCTTAACTTTATACATAGTTGAGCTATTGTTGAAGAGCTGTTGTATTGGACTGTATTAGTGACTTCCCTCCACATCAGTGTAAAAATAATACATTTTCGAATCCACGAAACTCAAAATGTAAAGACCCGAAAAAACGTTATATTAACTTAATATAACCGAATTTCAGATCAGAAATATGCTTAAAATTCGTCATAATTTGAATTAAAGAAAATTATAGTCAGGTATTTGAAATTATAAATATATTGAAGAATGGATTATCATTATGTATCGATCAAAACTAATATTATGAATGAATCTAAATATGACATTGCTTGCTATCAATTGCTTTAATTGAAATGAACTGTTTCATTGACAAATTCATTTATTCATAGTTCAGTTTAGGGATGTTAACACTCACTCGAATTTCAAGATTAAATTATACCTAAGATTAAAATGAAGTCTTGCTTAGACTAATTTATGTTCAATTTTGACGAATGGCATATCATATTGAAGAGTGCGAAGTAGATATTATTCTCTTATATTTAGAATCATTGAGTTACAGAAATTTTAAACTAAAAAATGCTGAAAATTTATAAAAATAGATTTTCTCATAGTGAATAAACAAAAGTTATTTTAGTTGAGAGCATTAGAGATATAGAAGTTTTGGATCGAGTACCCATTAATATCTTGGACAAGTTCTCGATTGAGATTCTCAATTTTAACTAATTTAACTCAACTGAGACAAGACTAGTTTTAGCTTTAAATGAAGTCTAACTCTAATTCAATTTTTGGGCAACTACAATATGAGTCAGAATCGTTAGTTTCAACTTCAAAGGCTTCAAAGCTTATTTAAATACTTAAGAATAATTTTATAATCTTTGATTGAAAAATAAATTTGAGCTTTTCGAGATATTTGCTCGGAAAATAATTTTCCTATTGATAATCATTTGATTTTATGCATTCAACAGATGATCTGTATTGCAAGTAAATTGTGTATATTTGTTGTTATAAATGATTTGAAAAAGTTTAATAAATATATAATTATTAAAATTTTATATTCATATTAAGCTTTCAAGTGAATCACTATTCAATGCAAATTATTTTGTCTGAATAGAGATGCATGAATGAGATATGAATTTGTTATTTTGTGCTAATTTCGAAATTTTCCACATTTAAAAAAAATTTAGACTTTCATAGATAAATGAATCGCATTACTCGCTTACAAATGATAATAGATAGACCTGAGATACACATATCTAGCCATTTATCTCCTTGTAGTGTACAGAACAGACTAAATAAAAATTGATGGCAATGAGACTTTAATAATTAATGTTTATGGAAACATGAATCGTGAGCCGTTTTCCGCTATTTTTGCAGAGTTTGCAAAATTATAAACTCAGTTTCAGAGCAATAACAAGATTTTAATTTGTACACGAATTAAAAAGTTTGAAAACACCTTATTCAATGGTTCAGTAATAAAGAAAGAGTAATGAAATACACACTAAAGTTAGCAAACAATTACTATTCAGTTTCGGTTCTGAGAATTAAATATATGTTTAAACAATGTATTATGCAAAATAAAATCATTATAATTTCAAATAAGTTTTAAAAAGGGAATATTCCTATTCTCCTTTTATATATAGCTGTAATACAATTACATTCAATGCTTTATTGTAGAGAAGCTTCAAAGTTATAAACAAATACATTAATCTTTTTATCACGACTTTAGGTTGAAATGGAGGGAGTACTTCGTTTGGGTAAAATTGCCTTCGGTAACATACATTGATTTGGGTAAAACCCTCATTTCCATCACCTTACTTACTAATTCTCAAAAAATTATCCCATTTTCAAACTCACAAATAAACTAAAATCGAAGAGTTAGTTTTCGAGTGAACAAGTCAAATATTTAGAAGTTACATGAATAATAACAGAGAAAAATATCAATAATTTAATCAAAATAGATCGAATGATGAGCTGACTTGAGCTTATCCTGCATACGATTAAAATTCATGATAAACTTGCAAAATGGTTATTTTGTAGCTTCAGAGCAATTCATTTTTGCATTAAGGGCTCAATTGACTTTTAAGGTAGTAAAAAGAGTTTTTACCCAAACGAAGTGTAGCTTCAAATGAATGCTACAATAACTCTCAATTATTGAAGAGCATATGTAAGCTTGGACTGGGATTTGTGCTCAAGCTAAGTGCGATGGATTCTAGGACAAGCTCATGCATAGGAAGCTTAACTCAAGCTTTTCTTAAGAATTTTGAACCAGAAGAAAAACTATGCGAAGTATTTGTAAAATTTTGATAACGTGAGGAAAATTTCTGAGTTAACCTTATAAATATCTTTAAACCTTCATTTTCAATCATACGAGCAATCTTTTAGAATAACGAAATGAAAGTTGCAAATAGAAAAGTTTATTACAGTACAGGACAATTAATTACCGTCGAGTACCAAAAATAACTAATACAGAGTATATCTAAGTTTCCTATTGATATATTTAGTTTCCCAATATATGAAAACAAACGCACCTGTAGTTTAAATATAGAAGTTCTAATCGGAACAACAGTTTGGATGATCTCCACGATAATCAACTCCAAAGCTGTATTTTTCTTAAAATAAGCTAAAGCTTAAGATGATGCTTATAATGATCACTACTCTTAATGGCATATATTTGTAATTGCTGGCACTTAATAACTTAATGACTTTGGCTGTTATCAAAGTTCAAATTCAGATCTTATTCTTTGGATAATTTTTATTAAGTTTCTTTATAATAATTCATATAGAGTTATATTATTATTATTATTTTTTTGAATAAAATATAAATATACAGTAAGTTTATAGAGTTTTTAAAAAATGGATGTGGCAGAAGAGTGTGATTCATGAAAAGAAAGACTCAACTATTCTCAAATAGACAGTTAAACCCCTATGATTGAAACTTCTAGTGAACCCCACCAATGGCTAATATAACAGCACTAATAACTGAATTTCATTCAATGAATTTTTTAGATACGTTTCAAGGATTTCATTTGAGTTGACATAACTCAAAATTTAGATAATATTATGAAATATAATTCAATGTCTCAAAAATATGAATATTTTGATGAGAAAATAATGAGTAAAAAAGTTATAACAAATACCGATAAAATAAATTGAATAAAATTAAAATTCAATATAAATAAAAGTTTGTGATAGACTGTTAATCGGTGAAAGGGCGGCACCAACTTTCAAGTCTCTCGAACCAAGTATTTATTGAGTTCGAGCACAACATTTGAGCAATTGCTGAAAAGTACATAATACTATTTGTTTCAACACTCTAAAAGAGGTTAAAAGCCTTACGCAGTAAAGCTTTGTGTTATCAAAACATAATAGGATTATTGTATTTGCTATCAAATCAAATCATAAGTTCTTGATTTACCGAATCATATATTATCGAAAATAATCTCGAAAACATATTTTCAATAAAAACTAAGTTATAAAATAAGTAATTTAAGGAATGCAATTAAAGTATTCAATATTATTATTATATTGATATCAACCAATTTTAAATTTATGTGAATAACTTTTGTTAATTTAAAATCAAAACATCGCCTAGTCAAACATTAGAACTCTACTTGAAAAATGTGCAATTTTCAAAAAATATTTTAAAACTACTGATAGATTGAACGAATCTATCACTTAAATGGTAAAAGCAGTCAACTTTGACTGAACTCAACGATTTGAAGATGTGGTGGAGTGAAAGTTATTAGAAACTTATCCCTTGAACTTACAAACAAATATACAAATGACTAAAAGTTGAATTTAAATTTAAGTTTACTATAAGAACAAACTCTATTGCAATACTGCACCAAAAGCTAAAATTTCGATCAAATCGGAAGAGACTATTTCTTTACCATAAAATCAAAGTAGAAGGTGTCTCAAAATTGCATTAATAAAAAGAACTCATAATAAACAATGTTTAAGAAAATCTATTCAAATTTTATTATAAATTGATTATAAGTTGCAATCAAAGGAGAGTTTGTTTGAGTAAATAATAATTTAAGGTCAGTATTTCAGTGGAGACATGTATGCACTCAATTTCAAGAACACTAAATCAGCACTAAATAAGCTTAAAGTGAGTCAATAAAACTGAGAATATTCATCATAAAATATGATTACTTTAAACAAAATATAGAAAACTAGATTAATTATTTTGAGAACCTAAAATCATTTCATTTTTTATTTTACATTACATTACGAAAGTTAAAATTAAATAAAAATGTGTCATTCAAAAAAATTACGCTCAAAATAGCATAGAGTTTGAAATAGTATTTTTCAATATGAATATAAATACTGTATAATAATCTCTGTTAGTATGATATTATTTTAGTAATGTTTAGAAAAAAAACTTAAGAGAGAAAACATCTTTCTATCCGTTTCATTGAGAGTTTAGAGTCATTTGAGCTCATAAATTGTGTTAATGGACACTAACTCAAAGTTCAAATAGAAATAAAAGATTATGAACTTCACTTACAAACATATAAATTAATGGACTTCACAATTTTTCAAATTTTCTTATTCGAAAACTACTAGATATTTTTGCACCATTTTAAAAAAAAAAGATGAATAATGAATAATGTATAATAATGTATAATAATGTATAATAACGTATAATAACGTATAATAATGTATAATAATGTATAATAATGTATAATAATGTATAAAAATGGCAGATTATCATAAGGTTTCTGTCATAAAGGCGAACATATATCAAAACAAATTATTTTAATTTTTACATTATTTCTTTTATATTTTCTTGAAAAATTTAAAAATTGTTTTAATAATAATTCTCGATAATAGTTGTTATTCAGAATTAAAGCTTACTTAAAAGCGTTTGTAAACTTTAATTTTAATCATTTTTTGGAGTAAAACTTTAAATTTGAATAGAAATGTCTGAATTTTGATTTGACTAACAAGAGAATCCATTCTATCCATTAAAAAAGTTTGTTTTTTTATTAATAAAATAGTTTTCTATTCCTATTCCTATTTGCATGAATTGTTAAGTTTTGAAACTTTGAAGTTACGAACAAATATTTATAGTATAAATATAAATGTGAG
>JAQFZT010002086.1:0-12602 GCA_034696325.1 Camisiidae sp. | reverse complement strand
GTCATAGCATGTATTCTCCGATTAACTTCAAATTCAATATATAGATGTAGTTTTAGATGATAATTAAGAATCTGCAAGAATTTTTGTGGGCAACCCAACAGTTTCGAAGATATGGCCAAATGAAGACATCGAAATCCTATAGTAATTTGCTTTATATAAATCTACAAAATTCATTCATTATGAATGAGGTATAACTATTGTTATTTAAGTAGAGGACATTAAAAAATGCGAAAGATTTAATTGCGCGTAGAATTAATAAATAATCATGTATTTTATTGAAACCAGTTTTAAATTAAACCTAAATGTTAATAATATTCATAAATTAAACAATTACTAATTAATTTTTGCCTCGTTTTTAATTATACATTGTTCAAGACGCCGGGGCATACTTTCAATTAATTACCCCAAAATTTCTAAATCAATAGAGTTCCATATTTCTTCAATTTGATGAGTCTAATCATCGGATTTTCTTAGATCCATTTTCTCCAGCCTGCACTTCATGATTTGCCACAAGTTTTCGATAGGATTGAGGTCCGGGGAAAATGCTGGCCCCTCGAGGACATCCACTTTGTTGGCAGCGAACCATTGTTTGGTTGATCGCGCTGTATGTGGCTTCGCGTTATCCTGTTGGAGTGTGAAACCATTGAATTGAATGATATTTTTGGTAAATTAATACTGAGATCAATAAAATAATTGAAAGCGATGATAAACTTAAAATTATAATATAAGTAATAATAAGAGTTGAGTTTTCAGTGATTTCTTCTAATAACGGATTATCGTTTCCCGTTTTGTTTGTTTGTTTTATAGATCCCACCTATAATTACAAATTTTAAATATTAATAGAGAATTATATTTGTTTATCAAATTAATAAATTCCATTTCATACATATTCCTCACAATTTCCACTTAAATTATGAGTTTTCATATCAGGACATAAACAGCGATATGTATTTAAAAATGTGGTGTTCATTCACGATTGATTGGAGTTTGAAATGAAAAAATAAAAATATTATATTTAATTTATCTAAAAACTCTGATTTGCAAATACTTACTACCTAAAGATGGAATATTCATTGACGATTAATTGGAGTTTGAAATGAGAAAATAAAAATGCTATATTTAATTTATCTTAAAACTCTTTTATGCAAATACTTACATTCTACAGATGGGATATTCATCCACGATTGATTTGATTTTGAAATGAGGAAAATAAAAATATATTTAATTTATCTCAAAACTCTGTTTTGCAAGTACTTACGACCTACAAATGGGATATTAGTAATATAAAATTGCCGGTTCTGGCCCGTCTCCCTCACTCCTCGGCTCCTCTCTGGAACCAGTAAAAACATGTAAAATTTACATAAATAAGTGTATAAAATCTAAAATAAATATTCTTTTTATTTCCAAAAATGTAAAATTACATAAATATTATGTTGGTTTACATATAATGATAGAAAAAATTAAATTTGTTCTTATTATTTAATTTTGAATTCAAGGTTGAACTATCCCGTCGTGATATAATAACCTTGAAAAATTATAATGTTCTCCAGTATTCTCTCTCCTCATTAGAAGACCAGATAGCAGTTTTTATCTTATTGAAATTATTCTTGATAAAATGAATAGAAAGTGAAACATTACATAATTTAGGATATTCTAAACAAAATCTATACAGAGCGATAAGAAAATAAACGTAAGGCATCTCCCATTTGATCT
This sequence comes from Camisiidae sp., assembly GCA_034696325.1. Lineage (NCBI taxonomy): Eukaryota > Metazoa > Arthropoda > Arachnida > Sarcoptiformes > Camisiidae > Camisiidae sp. The sequence goes on along the minus strand of JAQFZT010002086.1, from coordinate 10,889 downwards.
CACATTACACATGATCACAAATGTTTGTTTTTTATATTTGCCGTTCTTCTGAACGGGCTCTATAGCTAGTAATAAATGTTCAGAAAGATTTTGACTAATATTTATTTGACACATCGACACAAGAATTGTGCTTATAATATAAAGTTCATATATTAGCGATTTATAATTATATTTTCATCTTCTTGTGTTTCTAACTTATTCTTTTCTATCGAAACTTAATTTATCGAAAGGGAATTTCGATTGTGAAAAATCTATATTTTACTCATGCTTATCAAATAAAAAACATTAATTTGTATCGTAAAATTATCGTAAAATTATCATTAAGCTGTTCCCACTCAACCTCTTCCTGCCAAATATTTTAAACTAATGCTTCAGACAAAGTCCTATTTATTAATTTCAATTGATTTCTTTATTTGAATGTGGGAAAGTTAAGACAGTAATTAAAAAACTTGGAGCTTTATTTGAATACTTTCATAAATTTCATATATATCGCATATATATGTATTTAAAAATATAATGTTTAAAGCAGAGGATAAATAAAGGCCAGAATTTCTAATAAATAGAATAAGATCAGAATTGCATGGCATAGAGAACAAACATAGACATTCTGTTTAGAAAAAATCATTAAATTGTGTGTCACTCACAGCCATAATATAATCATCATTATAAATTTTTTGTGTCACTTAGAGATTTCTACAATTTATTTTCCCTTTTGTTTTATGCTTAGGGCTACCACTAGATTGCAATTTTTAAAAATAATCATTAAAATATGTGTCACTTAGAGTTTTCCACCATTATATTCGCTTATGTTGCTGTGAACTATGATATTCACAAATATATAGAAAGCATACAAAAATTAATATTCAGTCGTATCCCTATTATATACCGTTAAATACTTTAATTCTTAGTTATTTTTCAATTATTTCTTATATATTATGTGAGTTTAACTATTTATGTATCTAAGTTTTTGAGATATTATTGATATTCATCAATTTACATTTCAACAAAAAAATCGTGAATTTTCTTTTTGAAAAACATCAATCATATTATTGTATATTGATTTTTATTTAATTATTTTGGAAACCTTCTCATTTTGAGCTAAATTCAATTTAGTTTAGTTTATTATAATTTAGTTAATATTATTAATAGTCAATATAATATTCATCAAAATGATAATAAAGCGACAAAATGGCAGATTTGTATACTTTTGTGTCAATGGAGAAAATCCAGATTTAATTCCTGATTCATTATTTGATTTAATATTAATGAAGTAATATTAAATTTAATTGAAAATCCAAAATAACAATCTAAAAAACTAAATCATTTTGTGTCTAATCAAGAATCTCAGAATTTTTTTTAATTAAATGGTAATGAATGATAACTTCATCTGACATTTTTCTGAGAAAAAATGGCTAAAATTTCATTTATTCTCATAAGCAAAATATTATGTATGATTGTGTTGACCTATCAAACTATCATAATAACAATAAATTACCTCAATTTTCCGACAAATGTTAAAATTGTATTAAATATGAAGAATTATACAGAAATACCATCTATCACAATATGTACTCCTTCTAATGTATACATTTTGAGAACTAAAGTTAATGAGTATTTCAAAATCACTGATAAAAATTTAACTGATCTATTTAAATCAATTAATGACAATGATTTTGAAGAAGATTTTGAAAAATTACACATTTGTGTGGTTGATGTGCATGGTATAACAACTTGTCCAAAAGATAACTCTGGAATTATGAGAAAATTATATAAACCACTTATTTTAAAATTGAAGCAAGAATTGAGTGGACGAGCTTTTTTGAATTTCATCACCTCTTCTAAAGATTTTATTGAAATTAAAGCGAAACTTCATTCAATTAACGGGTTGATTCAATTACGATCAGATGAGTATTATTGATTCAATACATACTCAAGGTGTGGGAATATGTTTTACATATTTTAATTCAGAATCTTTGGTGAATGAAGAAAAGCTCATAATGCAAAACGAAGACATCATTGAGATGACTGTTAATCAGTCTAATTATGAAAACATAATTTATAATTCAGCATTTATGGAGTCTTATATATTAATACACAATTGGCGTAAAATTGCGAACTACAGAAGAGACCCCTTCTTGATTATAAAATCAGCAAAAGATACTAAAGAAATACAATTCTCTAAAACTATAGTGAATAAAATGAAGTGGCCGTATGAGACTGACTGTGACGATTATAAAAGTAAGACATTTATTTGATTTTCAAAAGAGATCCTATAAAAAAAATTTCTTTTAAACACTAGTAAAATTAATAAACCAAATTGAAATTATAATTTATCATTCAAAATAATCCAACTTCTCTCAAATGATTTTACCTGAGATTTTTAAAATAATGTTGCAGATAAATCTGAAACATCTTATGACGATTGTCTTTCAATTTGTTATTTGAATCTTTATCAGAAGAATTATAATTGTACACCAAATCCATTTTTGGATGATGAATATTTCTCTATTAATGTCAATCAGATATCAGATGATTTGTGTAATCGTTCAAATTTAATGATTAATGAAAATTATTGCAATAAAGTGTGTAAAAACGATTGTTATGAAGAATATTTTCATGTTTTGATGAATTTCGATGAAAGAATCAGAGAAGAACAGCCTGGTTACAGATTCAAAGCGAGGGATTCACCAACTTTTGAATATTCATTCGAAGCTAAGTATTCTCTAACATTGTTCATGTCAAATGTAGGAGGACTGATGTCATTGTGGTTTGGAATATCTGTCATGAGCTTAAATACTCTGCTCAAGTTAATAATTGAATTTATCAAACGGACACTCCATAAACACATCAATTTAGTCTACCTCTTATATTCATTGAGAAGGCTCAAAGTCATTCAGCAAACTGTCATCAAAATAAATAAACTTCTTAAACAAATCAACAAATACAACTTTGAATTTGCAATCAAATTTATTTGCTTTATATGTTTGACTTACCAGATCTGTGAAATAACAACTGATTATTTGAAGTTCCCAACAACTATATATTTTAAATTTGTCAATTTTGATGATTTAATTGGAAACATGTCAGCTAAATTTTTAAATTCTTTGACATACTGTGATCAGTATTATGTTCAACCATCTTACTTCATTGAAGATTCATTTAATACAACGCCAAAAGATTTCATATCTAATTGTGAAAAATACAAAGAATTATATTCTAAATTCAATACAAAGAATATTATTGTCAAAAGAAATTTGTACTTAGGATTGTGCTTCGTTTTCAATTTTATGGGCATTGACAAAAATGTAAGATCATTCAGTCCTCACAATAACTTTAAATTGATATTCACAAAAATATCTAGTTTCTAATGCATTAAAAAAAACTTGAAAACAATTGAAAACTTCAGGTTGAGTTTTGTTGGCTAAACACAATATTGATTTCTTCAATTTTTCCAAAAATGTGTTCAATTATATTAAATTTCTGAGGTTTAAAATTGAAACAAATCATCAAAATATTCATAATAATATTCTTGTACATTTCAATATGCAATATTGTTGAGAATGTAGTGATGAACAGTGATTTGACCCACCATTTTATTCGGTGAGCTGTGGTATACTATGCCAATGCTCTATACTTCTAAGTTTTTTTAATTGAGCAAATGCGAGTTGTGTAGAGTCTACAGCTACTCCAGGAAAGTTATGCAGAGATCCCGGATAATCAAGTGATAAACGAAGATCAAACGTGAGGGGAGGCATAAAAATTGTAATGTTAATCAGTAATAGCATTCAATAGTAATAATGATTATTAGCATTGAGTAGTGGTAATGAGTTGTGAAACCCTTATAAATCCGCATCACTTCCTGAGTGATGGATACATAACTTTCCTGGAGTAGCTGTACATTGTACAATTCGTACTTTATAGATATAGACACAAACTTACGGTTTCTTCAAATATTTTTATACATAATAATAATGTTTTGATGGGAAGGCTTAACATAAATTACATATACTTTAATTGATCCTTCTTTCGCTCATTAAAATAAAAACTTGCTATCCATACGTCGACTTCTATACAATAAGCAGTCGATCGACTTCTGTAGAGCTACTTCTCTACCATTGATCCGAAAATCGCATAAAACTCTCTTATAGAGCTTAACTTACCTTTACTGTTTTCATGCATGATCTAAATGAGGACAATGTAAATTTTTTCTCTAAAAAATTTATGAAATATAACAAATATCTCAATAATTAGTAAAATTTTAATGAAATTTCATGATTATTATAATCAGGGCTATCACTGTTAAGGTATACTTTTTCTGTTTCAAATTAGTCTAGGGTGGTAATAAAGCATAGGGGGCCAAAGTTCCATTATTCAGTTTTTGAAACTAAATGTAGGATGTACACTTCATCTCCACCTCTCTTTGAGATCACTGGTTCAAAGGTTTGACATCTGGTACTTGTTCGGAACGTCAAACCTCAAAATGTTCAAATTTGAAACTAAATCTTTGATTTAGCTTGAAATGAATAAATTATATCATATGATTTTATGAATCTAGTGATTCTTCTATAACATGCAATTATATTTAGTATAATATTTGTGGTGATCATCGAATTGAAAAGCAATTTCTAAAATATAACATCAGATATCAGCCAAAAATTTTCTCTTCTCTTTATTTTACACGTTCTAAAAATAAATATTGATTAAAAATTGTATAAGTTAATTTATATTAAACTAATATAATATTGAGTAAAGAAAGTAGATATTTCAAGTTTTGAACTGCACAAATGTCGTACATTAAAACAAATTCCCTCTTGGAATACATAATATCATATAAAATTTTTAAAAATTTTGAAGAAAATTTAATCTAATGATAGTAGTATTTTTTAGTCTAGTGAATACAAAACAATATTGGATTTTGCAATTTCCACATTTGATGTAAACAACATAGAAGAATATATTAATAACACAATTGAAAAATCGAAAAATATCAATTTTGAGAACATTCGAAAAGAATTGAATTTTTTTAAAGCTTTAAAATTATGCTCATTTGACGGCATTGAAATGATTCAGGATTGCGATGATTTATGTGAAACAGTAGAAACTTTGTCACCACTTGGAAAATGCTATACATATGTTTTCGATATAAATAAAAAAATAACAAAAAAATTGGGAAAATTTGTCTTTTCAATTATAGATCAACCATATATCGAAAGTATTTCTATTAAATCAAAAATTCACATTCATTCACAACATATGTTACCTTCTCTTTCAGCACATGAATCCCTTCATAAGGAGAATAGCAAGCTTAACGGGAGTCGACCGTTTGACCTACCGACCATTTAACCTACCATTAGGTTAGGTTAGGTTACATTAAGTTAGGTTACGTTAGGTTAGGTTAAGTTAGGTTAGATTAGGTTGAGCTATTGAACGACTAATCAATAGAACGACTGAACTAATGATTCGTTCATGTTCGGTAGGTCAAATGGTCGGTAGGTCAAACGGTCCAGATCCAGCTTAACATTAGAATATCATTATATGTGTTCGAAAGGTTGGAATATCCATACGATACTAATTGTCATAAATATGACAATAAAACTCAAAGCGATTGTTTGAATGAATGCTATTTGAAGAAATTGAATGAGAAATACAATTGTATTCAAAGTCCTAGAAATCTAATAACAATAATATTGAGTAAAAACTCAATCGAATCAAATTTGACATTTTGCGATGAAGTAGAACGAAATGAATCAGAACTGTTGAAATCCAATATAAAAAAAGATTGTGATATTAAATGTCCAGTTTCTTGTATCGAAAATATATTCATTGTTGACAACTTATTCGAGTTTAAGGGATTGAATGGTGGATCCAAATTGGATTTAGATTACACTCACGATTATTATATAAGAGTTATTCATAAGCCGATTATTACATTCTCTAATTATATTATTGCTGTCGCAAATTTGATAAGTCTTTGGCACGGATTACATTTGGAATACATGACAAACAAAATGATCATTTTGTCCAAAAATTTCAACAGAATTCATTGTATTTATTTATTTAAAACAAATCTATCAACGATTGCAAATAAATATGTGTCGCATAAAATAACGGCATTTCGGAATATATCCGGAAAACTCAGTCAGGTATGTATTATTAATTCGTATAATTTATTTGGATATATAAATCAAATGTTAATTATTTTTCAATCCAAGTTTTATTTTAAGTCTAAAAATTATTCACATTTAACTCCAAATACTGGACTTATTTTAATTTTCCTTTTTTGTATTTGAATTGAATGAAACTTATTAATTGACATTTTAAATGATATTTTTTACAATTCAGTCAATTATCTTTAAAATTTTGAGGATATTATTTCTGCAACAAATGTTTGTGATTACATATAAGTATTTACTATTCGATTCTTTGACGAATATTCATATTAGTCGTATCGAAGAGGATGTATCTCTACCGGCGATTTCAATTCCATCTGTAACTACTTATGATTTTATTCGTGATATTTGTGTTGAGAATACCATAAAAATAAAAGACAGTGGTCTCCTATATGGATGTGTTTATAAGAAAAATATGACGAGGAAATTCTTGCTAAAACATCCCACATATGATATGATGAAGAAATACATAAAATTCAATTTTAAAAATACTTCACATGAATTTAAGACCCAGAATATCATCTGTTTGAAAAAATACAAAGGAATTGTAAAGTATATATCTTTTGTACCAATGAAAAAATTGAAGAAAAAACTGAATGAGTCAAAAGATAAACACTTTCTTACGATAACTTACAATGAAACTGCTTTTGAAAGTATTTATGGCAAACCGGGCATTCAATACTTGTTTTTTCACATTCATTCGCCTCAAATACCTATTTATCTGATGAATGAATTTGACCTTTTAATACAGTTTTATCAATATTCTATCACGAATGCTGATGATGATTCGATATTATTGACTAAATCAACAAAAATGTTATTGGGATATCCTTATGGAGATTGTATTGATTATGAATCGAATGTAATGCCTTTTCAGTCTTTATCACAAAGAGATTGTCTATTCAAATGCATTCGAAGACTGAAGTCTAAATTCTTTTCAAATTGTATAACAGATATAGGAAAGGATTTTGAAGATGAAATAATGATTCTAGATAATCCGATGGAAATGACATCCAATTCCATTGAAAAAAATACAAAGCAATGTGAAAAAATGTGTCCCAAAAATTGCTTCAATATTAATATTAAAGTTTCACCAAATCATGAACATATGAATACAATAAGACCAACTAAATTGTTCTCAACTAAGAAAGAAAGAATTCAAAATACTCTGAATTGGGACACAAGTACACCAATGCTGCATTACTTTGAAGAACCCATAATGACATTGAGTGGGTATTTAGTCTATTGTGGAGGACTCACAGGTATTTGGTTTGGAATCAATATTCAATTCGTTTTTGAATGGATTTCAAAAAGATTTGTTTGGATTAGCCTTAAATCTAAAATAGCTTATTCATTGTCAAAGATCAATGTTCAATTCGTTTTTGAATGGATTTCAAAAAAAATTGTGTGGAATAGTCTTAAATCTAAAATAGCTTATTCATTGTCAAAGATCAATGTTAAGAAGATTGTGTATGGATTATTTTCAATTTCAATCTCAAATTTGTTGGCTATCTTAATGAGATGGAAAACAAGAGTGACTCCGAATCATAATTTATAGAGGAATATTTGAAGAATTGTGAATTTAATTCATCAATTGTTTATTTGATACATTCGAACACTCATTTTAAAGATCAGTTCCAAAACATTGAACTTACTCTTAAATCTAAAGTTTTTATGAAATTCAATTAATTGAGTACTGACTGAAAACACTCTCTTTCAAACGTAGCACTTATTTGACAGACAAAGGAATAAATAGTCAATTGATTTAAGACTCAATAATATGGCTTCAGAAATTTGTATACAATAATAGAAGAATAAAAAGAGCATATTATGCTCTAAGAAGAGAAAAGGAATCTTAAGCTCTTAGCCTAAGCATGAGTATAAAATTACTCAAAATTCAATTATTCATAAATTAAAAGTAAAGGTTTGAATGAAAATTTTATTTTCAAATCAACTCAATAGTAATACATAAAAAGTGAGAAATAGTAGAACATTTTCAATGATTTTATTAATTTCAAGTAATTTATGAATGTTTTCAAAATTTTCTATTTAAAACGATAAAAACTTTTTCAAGTTTGAAGTATATAATTGAACATAAGTTTTATTTTTTAACTTTCTTAGACTTAGGTTTAACATTATTTTCTTCAACAAAATCATGTGTGAATGACTGCAGTTTCATTTGAAAACAAAGTATCATAGAATTTATCGAATATCGAATTGAACCCCAAGTCTTTCGATAAAATGTCGGACACCTTAACCTCCTGACCACAGAATCTCAGACTTTGTGTTTATTTATTTTGGATCTTTTAAACTTAACTTTAGATCTTATAGACTGTAATTTTTGATGTTATACCACGAGACGAGCACTTACGTCATGCACTGCTTTATATGTATTTTTAGAGACTCAACACTACTTACAGAATGTATCCAATGCTTAGTACTAACTTTATTATAAGCTGTGCCGATATTTGTAACATTTTGTTAATAGAGATTAAACTCAACTATGCTTTTGGTATATATTAAATGGTTTTAAACTTTACTCTTTAAAGAGATAGAAATAGATGTTTATTAACACAAAATCGGGGAATGAATCCCAAGTCTAAATGTGAGCTAAATTTTGTAAGAAAACTTAAATAAAAAATTATATTTAAGATTATAATTTTTGTAAAGCCATACAAGACTTGTACACCTGCAATAAGTTCATGTTATGATTGTAATAATTTTAGATGTATCAACTCATATATAAGTAGCTAAAAAGTTAATACGAAGCCTGGTCTGCAAGATGAGCCTCTTCTCTATCTTAAAATATAGAGAAGAGGCTCCTCTTGCAGACCAAGCCTTGTATCCTTTATATGTTTACACTTTTATATTACATTTATCTCAACTCTTTGAGAAAACTTTAAGTTTCAAATTGAAAACTATATCTCTCATCAGTTTATTTTTAAATAATTTATGGCGATTAATACACAATATAAGCTCTTATTGTTAACATAATTTTTCAAATAAATTCTTCACATGTAATCACTATGAATTTAAATTATAAATGACCTGTAAATTAAAAAATAAATAAATTTTAACAATACCTATACTTCAAAATATAATTTGAATTGAAAAATTAAAATAATTTTGGATCAATGAAATTCTCGTTTAAAACAGTGTTATTCCATATTATGGTCCATAATTTATAGATGATATTAAGTAAACTTTAATTGCTTCAAAAAGAAAAGTTAATTAAAGTAAAAGAAGTAAATTAAAATAAAATAAATTTAAGTTGCCTTGTCCAAAGAAGGAATAGTTGAGTACAAAAGTGCCTCATAAATAGACAAAGGTCAAAACTGCATCACATTGAGTACATACAAACATAAACATTTTGTTCACAATATTAGTTCTAAACAACAATTATGAATTTGAAATTTTAAAATTAATCAAAACACAGCTCTAAACATCAAATTAGTTTTGAAACTTTTTCAAATGTTTTTCAAAAACATGGAATGATTTGAAATTTGAAAAGATCATGAAGTGTTTACAGATTATTAAAGGATAGAGTTTTGGTTGAAAGTTGAAAAACTGAACAGTCGATGCCTATGATTGTTGCTTTGGTAAAACTTTGAAAATATTTTCGTATTGCGTTCAACTATTACCACAACCAACCAAACTATTATTGTAGATATTGTCATACTTTTGCAAACTATAATTCTCATCTCCATTGCAATGATAGAAATGATTTAACAGAAAGAGGTAGAAATCAATTTTTAGCATCTACTACAACACTTTTAATAGTAGATACAGAATGTCGCCATTCAAATCAAGAAACAACAATAAATTCTACTCTACAATCTTCATCTTCACCGATTTGTTTGTAAATTAGTTTAGCTCTTGTTTCAGGCAGTGGTCTGTCTTTCAGCATATCCAAAATGTCTTCGCCATCGGCCAACCCCATCAACACATAGACACGATTTCCAATAATGAAGATCTCGTGTGCAGTTATGATGAATGAATGGCGAAGTTTTATCATAGTATACAACTCTCGCGGCAACAAATTGTTCCGATAGTCATCCGATGTTTGCTCCAAATCTATTATTTTGACCGCAACCGCACGTTTCTCATAAGTGGCTTTACACACAATACGCGCTTAATAAGTATTGTTTCTGCTTCTGATAAAAAGCAAATTTCTATAGGATTTTCATGTCTTTAATTGTCTATATCTCTGGAACTCCATTAAAAAAATGTTTCATATTCGGAATACTCACCAAAAACAACATCTATATATTGAGTTTGAGCCAAATCGAAGTTGACATGTAAAGTACAATTGTTCCAAATAATTATGAAATAGAGATCAAATTTATACAAATCAATTGAGAGACTCAAATAAGTTTGATTGAGGAGAACCGACAATCAATAATCAAAATTTCCGATCGAGACTCGAAACCTCGTATCAGCTCTTATATTGAAAAATACAATAAACCGAACCAATAAATCTTTTTAATAAAATTTCTATCAAATTTTCAATTGAGATGAACTTATTTTTAAATAAATTTTGCTGACAAATGTGTTGGAAATGACAAAACATTCAATTTTATTTCAAATTAATACAAATATTTATAAGAATAAGTAAGAATTGTATAAACGGATCAAAACAATTAACTTACTTCCAAACGATTATATTTTTAGACTCAACTAAACTCAAGTTAAGTTTATATATACGCAGCTCTTCAGTGT
>JAQFZT010002085.1:0-12604 GCA_034696325.1 Camisiidae sp. | reverse complement strand
ATTAATTTACTGTTTGAGTGTGTCAATCATTATACCCAAAAAATGCGCTCAAACATCTTAATAAGTACAGCTACTCAGCAAAGTTATACAGAGATCCTTCAGATCAAGTCATAAACGAAGATCAAACATGAGGGGAAGCGTACAAATTGTAATTTCAATGAGTAATAGCATTCAATAGTAGTAATCATTATTAGCATTGAGTAGTGGTTATGAGTTGTGAAACTCTTATAAATCCGCATCACTTCCTGAGTGATGGATACATAACTTTCCTTTCGTAGCTGTACTATTCCTTTTTTAAGTTTCTCCGATCTAAAAGTGCATACTTTCATGCAATACACAGGAGTTTTACAGTGAAGTTCAGAGTTTGACAATAAAGCTCCACTATCGGAGATACTTAAAAAAGGAATAGTATAATAATTATTTCAAACAAAATATTCAGCATTCAAGTTGAGACATAGATTATCTTAAATGACTTATTAAACTTTCAATTTATAAAAACTCTTATCAGATAAAAGAAATTCAATTTCTTTTAACTAAATCATCGAAAAAATCCATTAATTAATTAACATCATTAGTATTGATTATTTTCTATTAACACTAATCAGATATTAAAACTTGAATTATTTTCATTCTATCGATGAAAAAATTCAAAAAATTCTACATCAATAATCGATATTTGGATTGAATTTCTTGTAAGACCTTTTGATATTTGAAAGCTTGAAAAGTGCACGAAAAGTGCACGAAAAGTCCCGTAAGTTTGAATTTAAGTAGTATTTGATTGAATCTGATAAATCTGAATATTTACGCCATCGGGGTCAAAGAGGTGATTTATTGACCTTTTAAAACTAATTTTCAAATTTTAAAGTATACGTTACTATTTTCTAATAACGATTTTGCTCTTAACATATAGACTTGACTGCATTACCTCCCTTTAGTTTAACATAAGAAACGTGTATTACCCTAAAGTATATATCTTATAAATCACAGTTAGTTTATTCCAGAATAGTACAGTAAATTCATCAATTTACTGCCAGTGTTTGTAAAATCATGAAATCTCTAACAAATATTTAATTAAGTGATGGGTCATTTGGTATGTAGCCTCTGAGTGGCCCCCGACCTAGCGCGCTACCATGCGTTAATCTCTTTACCTAACCTAACTATACCCAATATAATTTCATGAATTTACTGTAACATGTACATTAAGGTGGATTTACACGACACAATTTTTGTTGCATGCAAAATGCAACAAAAATTACGTTTGTTGCACAAATAGTGCAACACTGCAACAAACCATTCAAACGAAGCAATGTGTAAAGAAAATAACATATTGTAACAGTCTATAAATTTTAGTTGTGAAAAATTAATTAAAAATAAATAAATAACAAATATGACATGTTTGAGGCTAGGAGAAAACGTCATTTCAATGTCTTTTCTGACTGGAAGTTGAATGCAATTTTGTCGCAGCAACATCATGTTGCACGTTGCATGCAACCTTTATATTACAGTTGTTCAATTTTCTTTAAAGTTTAAGTAATTTTAATATAATGTCTAATATAAAAAAAATTCTATAATACATAAAAACAATTTTCTTATAGAATCAAATAATATAATTCATTAAAATGAGAATTCGGAAATCAATTTAGAAACATGGCGTTTTATGAGTTTTATGGGCTTTTCGCGCACTTCATTGTCAGACTTTTCAAATATTTATTATTAAAAACTTCAGTTATTCCTTAAAAAGAGACAATAAAAATGAATAACAAGCTTTAGATAGTAATAATTAATGATTATTAAATTTATTTAATTTATTTGAGCACATTGAATATAATTTGAATTTATAAAATATTCAACATAATCAATAAAAACCAATACTTAAATTGAGAGTTTGCATCGATTTGAATACCTTTTTCCAGTATTGTATTGTAAATAGTATTAAATTGTGATCAACTTTAAAATTAAACTTAAACTCAATAAGCAATGGTTGTAATCCTTTTGCACATAATAAACACAAAATTAAAGTTTTAGTAACTTATTTTTGACGAGTAAATTCTTTAATGCTCTAATTTAATGAAGAAAAATACAAATTTGGATTTAATTAAATGCTTGCACTGAATATTATAACAAGTGTTAACATTATCTTTTAAAAGAAGAGTATATTCAAGTCGATAGCTTTTGAGCTTATTCTCAACGAACTGTGTAATCACAAATACATATTAAAATTTTGATATGGATTTAGGTTAACTTTTTCGACTTGTTTACATTACACTCAAAAACACATTAAGTTAGTCATAAAACAGTAATTGATTTCATGTACTCAAAAAATAATTAACATTAGAATCATGATTAAGTTAAACTTAATAAGAAATCAGTCTTCGAGAGAAAATTTCTTCACTAAAGACTATTTAACGTAAAGTGATTACCATTTAAAATATTTCTAATAATTTTACTGTTATTTTAACCAAATTATAATAATTAGCAAAATCTAGAGATAAGTTATTTGAATACTGAAGAGTTTTTGAGTGAAAACATGTATTTTATATTTTGTTATTGTATTGTAAACTTTAATTTGAAATTATAGGTTATCCTATTAAATATGATTGTGATTATGAAAAGATTAATGTTCGCTTTCAAATAAAGTAAAGTTTAAACAACTAATACAGTAGAGCAATAAACAGTAAAGTATTGTAAATAAAGATAAGCTATTGACTAGTGTAGAGCATAAATTAAACTTGAGCTTGAGCTTGAGCTTGAGCTTGAGCTTGAGCTAGGCTAAGCCAGCTGAGCTTAAGCTCAAGTTTCTAAACGCCATAGTGTTTTTTGCAACAAAAGCCATATATTTCTATTTCGAAACGTATCTAAATTTAAAACTTCATTTTGAATCATACGAGTAATCTTTTTGAATTGAGAAAGAAAGTTGTCAATGCAAAAGTGTAATATTTTTCTTGTTTCAAGTTTAGGTCCTCAAGATCAATCTCAAGCTCAAGCTTAAACCCACCCTAAATGAACTCATTCTCTACACTACTTTCGACTGTATAGTGAATGACATGCATTGTATGCTTTTAACATGCATTGTATTGTAATTGAAAGTACCAGAGCTTTAGGAATGAAATATCATAAGTCCAAAACTCAATTTATATCCCTATAAACCTGATACCAAAATATTCCAATTGATTGAGACCATTGGAGTAGTTTTTAAATTCTAAAACAATATGAAACAATATTTCGAAATATCCAAAAGTGATTGCATTTATATTTAAATTCTCAATTTCATGAGTTAAATATTTTAGAAACTTTTCTCGCAAATGAGGTTTATGTGGACAGAAACTTATAGTTTGTCAGTTTTCTCATAATTGAACTGTCATTTTGTGATCACTTTCACATTCTTTGTATTTATATTTATTGCTATAATATGTTTTTGTACTTCAAAACTTTGAGATAATGCCTTGTGTGCGGATTGATGTGTATCTTTTTATAAGCTATTTATGTCACTTTGCAGTCAGTTTATGCATTTCATAGCAATCATTGCGCCCACTCTTTAGAAACCAAGACTCGAGTTTTCCAGTATTTTCCAAATTGATTTAGTATTTGAAAACAGCCATATATTAAAACCAAATTATATAGATTGTGGAAAACGTCTCTGAAATAGGAGTATTACTTTTCATGTCTGAAAACTATTAAAGGGTTATTCAATAACTAACTGTTGAAGATTATCTCAATTACTTGCGATTCGTGATAAAGTTATAAACAATTGAATAGTTTCGTAAAATCATTTCTATTTTTGACTTTTTATTGTTTTTATTGTTGATAACAGTAATTGCCTTCGGATGCAATAACGGTCTGATTGCTATCTTTCTTAGAAAAGATTGCATTCACATCTTGATCAGGATTAAAGTTTTCGACTGTTAAATATAAATAGAAACATCAATAACTTATTATCTCAAAGTAATCATTTTGTTGATGGCATTGAATTTCTTTGTGAACCTTATCTACAAAGCATGAGATAGTTTTGAGACTTTTTTGGAGATTCAATTCGTTTTATCGATAGTATTCAAAATTCTAATAAACAATTTTTTCAAATAAATCAAAAGAAAAGCAAAAAGTTTTTCAAATATTCAGATTAAAACAATCGCATTCATTCAAGTAATTCAAAAATATCCAAAATTAAATTTTTGTGAGTAAGCAAAATATATTCAGTTCAGTGCACTTGTATGTAAAAAACATCAATTTTTGAGCCTATTTTGAAATGAGTTAACAAAAGTGAGCCTTTGGCCGACTTTCAGCAAAAATGTAAAGTAAAGAGAATGTAATTTTCGTGTAAACACTCATTTTTGTGTGAATTTGTTCAGTGGGTAATATAACAAGTAATATAATTTTGTTGAAAATAGAAATAAGAAAAATTTTAATAAAAATATATTTTTCAATGTATTGAACACGTGATGCGAAACAATTGATAAAATAATATAACTTTAGGGTTATGTTTCAATTATATCATATTCCAGGAATTTCTTAGTTTAACCTAAATATGAATTTAGTCATGTCAACATTTTTATGAAAGTTTTCTTCATGTGTAATTCTAGAATATTCACAAATAAAATGAAATGTAGAACTGATGCAAAAACTTATTCGGCTGTTTTTCTTCAACTTAAAACAATTTTCTTATAAACTACAAAACTCTGAATCATGAGCTCTAACTTACATTCCATTCTTTATATGGAAAAAAATGTTTTGTTGAGGGAATCGCTGATTGAGATATTTATCAAACGTTTAATTGGAAAATGTCTAAATTTTTACCAAGCTTAACAACATCTGCATATTTTTGAAGTGTGAATCATTGCAAAGAATAAAAGAAAGAATCCGTAAGGCATTAATGACGAGCTTTTAGGGCATTCCAGGCAACAGTAGCTGTGAGACACCCATTTCAAGAAAGTAATGAATACCTGAACGAACACACTTTCACTTGAATAGCTGTAAATGATAGCTATTTCCCACACATATAAATTAGTTGCAGTTCTTAATAAAGGTTAAGTAACACAGAATTAACTAGGCTTTATTCTTTTCAATGCAAAAAGTCATAGAAGTTCCTGTTGTTTATTAAGATATTTGCATTATTAGCTTAAAAATATATAAACCCTTGACTTCCCAATCAAATAACGAAGTAAGGATTGCTCAGCCAATAAAAGTGTCGTGAGTTTGATATTTTTGGTTGAAAACACTGTAATTCAAATGTATAAAAGGCTCAGAAAAAATGATTGATCTACAAACGGACCACTCATGTCGATCACTCACTAAAGTCAGTTTTTGTCTTTTTGGGAGATAATGCAACAAATTTTTATTAATTCAAACTTATAGGCACACATTATTCGAACAGTGAATTAGGTATTCACGAATGACTCTCAGGTGATTTTATACTAAAATTTATAATCATATCTACAGATGTGCTGTGAGTCCATGCAATTAATATTCCTCAAGTTGTTTAAAATTGGTTTTCTAATTGATTTTAACTGCACATGAAAAATAAATAATTACTGGCATACCTAACCTAACCTAATCTGGCATACAGATATTTTTTAAAAGGGATCGAAAAAACTTTAAAAACTTTTCTCACTCACAGTTAAAGAAAAGTTTGATAAGAAAGTGAATAAATGAAAACCTAATAATTACAACTCAAAGGTTGAGTTAAGAAACAAAAATAAAAACTATAGTAAAAATGAGGTTTAATGATGATGAATGTGTTTTTATTTTACAAAAATATAAAACCTTATAAATTAGTTCGTGAAGCTTTTAGGCTAGAATTTAGCAAAAATCCTCAGATCCTCAAGGCTTCTGATTAGTTCAAAAGGTCAAAAACCAAAGGTGACGTGCTTTTTGAGTCTCTTTGCGACTGAATGTCTGCGAAATACACGATGTATTGACTCCGCAAAAGCTAAAATCAAATGTACTATTCAAACACTATTTTTGTATCCATTTATTTGAAAAGATTAAATGATAGTTAACTTGTTTTCCTTATTTGAGTGCAGTTCTTAAGTTTATTAAAATAAAAGCTTCAAATCTCTAACTTTTGGATTTTCTTTTAAAAAATTCAGATCTCATGAATTTGAAATTAATTTACTTCTCTTTTTATAACAGCCATAAGTTCATCAATAATAAAGAACTTAGAATAAAAAGCTATTACAGTACAGTTAACCGATGAAAGATATGCAGAGATCCCTTCAGATCTAGTGATAAACTCAAGTGAAACATGAGGGAAAGCTTACAAATTGAAATGTTAATGAGTAATAGCATTGAGTAGTGGTTATGAGTTATCAAACCCTTATGAATCCGCATCACTTCTGGAGTGATGGATACATATCTTTCTCCAACTAACTGTACAAGAAACTGCACAATTGATATACTTTTTAGTGAAAGAGCAAAAGATAAATTAAGTTTCTAAAATGCGAGATTTTAGCTTTCCTCAGGCCTCTTATATTTACTTTAAAATAAAAACTTTTCAATGCATTTCTACGAAGACCTGCAATGTCTGCACTTTTTGGCGAAAAGAAACTGAGAAACTGTGAAATATTACATATGCAAAAAAATTAATTAAATATCGTAATCATTTTCTTTCCTTCTTATTTCTAAGTTTCTTATTTAAACATTTCAAACCCTTTAATTTTTCGAAAATCTTTTTCATGTTTTTCAAAATAAGCAAAAGATTTTATCGAGAATAACATGACAACCACATTATCATTATATTTGTTTTTTTGAGAGAACTCTGTGATGCAGAAAAGGCTTTATTAACCTCTAAAATATGAAATGATCATAAAAAATATCATCTATTTTTATTAGTTTAGTACTGAATCGGTATTTCTAGGATTACTTCAATAATAATAAGAAATGTTATAAACTTTGATGACTGAATCAAAATGCTTTTTTAGTTAATCGTTTATTTTAGTGATAAATCTAACACTCACTTCTGATCCCATAATATGTTGAATGGATTTGATGAAAACGCTAATAAGCTTTGTTAAAACATCTCATAAAAATTGACATTTAAATAATTTTGCATTTTAGCAAATATGTTGTATGAAATGAAAAATTGATCAATTTATGCATCAAATATGAAGAGGACTATCATTATTATAAATTATTCGCTGGTATTAACTGACTCATACAGTTACTCGATGAAAGGCATGCAGAGATCCCGGATAATCCAGTGATAAACTCAGATTAAACATGAGAGTAAACTTACAAATTCAAATGTTAATGAGTATTAGCATTGAGTTATGAGTAGTCAAACCCTTATGAATCCCCATCACTTCCTGAGTCTTCCTGAGTCCTGATACATGTCTTTCCTGGAGTAGCTGTACAGTGACTGTTACTAAGCTCTCCCTTTTTCACAGAATAAGAACTGATGTATGTTTATAGACACACAAAAAAGAATAATAATTTGAAATTTTGATGTAAAAATTAGTGGTCTGAGTAATAAGGTTTGTAATATTTTTCTGAAAAATTGAAATGAGCTCTCGTATGAAACTTACTTTCACGAGCTATACCTGATTTCTCATTTATCATAACTTATAACTCATCATTTATAACAAACTAATCTATCATAAGTTCATAAATATAGCTTTGATTTTAGTTAATCACTTCCTTATATGTTAAGTGAGTTAATATCAGAAATCTATAGTTTTCCTGATCGCTGACTGAAGTCAAAGCCTCAGCTTTCTCTCATTTCAAGATTATGTTCGTAATGATTTAAGCATGTGATTAACCAAATGGATCACTGTTTCATAGGGTTCAAGTTTGGGGTCAGCGCTTTAACACTAGAGTTAAGAGTTGAAGAAGCAGTTAATGCAACTTTTCAATTCATTCATGCAATTATTTCAATTGATTGTACGCTTATCACAAAGTTATACAAAGACAGTTCAGTTCTAGTTTTGGTGTTGCGAAATCAAACATCAGTTTTTAAAAATTTCAATTTATTGAGCCAATCAAGTGATTGAAAAAGTAATTCAGCAAATAGTTCATGAACTACTAGTTAGTTTGAGATCGTTTTTAGTTGAATCCCTTTTTAATTATTAGCTTTACTGTAAAACGAATATTAATCAATTGTGTAGACTCTGAAAATAATAGATAAACCTTTTTTAAAACTATATTTATGCAAATATTACGTAAATACAGATAATTACGAAAAATTCTAAAAAGTGCAAAATTAATGATAGAAAAAAATATTAACGGCTATTTATCACTAGCAGTTCTGCCAAACGAAAACAATTATATTATTTATGCAAATATATACATCCCATAAGAAATCAAGAGAATATAGATAAGATCTCTTAATTAATAAAAGATAAAATTTCAAATTATTATTCATGTCATTACACAAAGTCAATCATATTTTACAGTTTTAATTAATATAAAAACTTTGATTAAAAAGTCCAGATTTTCTTCATTAGACAAATCTGAAAAAGTAAGACATTAATTAGAGCTGGTTTTGATCTAAAAATTTCTTGTCGGTGTCGATCGAGTTCAACCTCGAGACACATTCGACTCTTGATTTCTATTTTATCTCTATTTTAAGCTCGTATTTTTGAATAAAAATTACAAACACTTCAATAATTAATGTTTTTTATAACTATGAATGTAACAAAACATTTAAATGCTTTAAAACTATATCAAGTTTTTAATGTTTATGAAATAGTTGAGATCCGAGCAAAACTCGAGTCTCGAGGCAAATAAAGTTCTGAAATACCCAGTCTTAGTAAAGCTATTAATAGATAGTTTGAAGTTTGTACAGTTAAGGCCAAATCAATGAAGTATATTTATTAATATATATACTTCATTGCAATACATCTTATAGTTTTTCTAATACAAAGCTATATAAAGAGCTGCCTTACACTGAAGCATATGGTGCCGGCCAGAGAAGACTAGACGCTCTAGTTGTTCATTAAGTACGTACGCAAGAAATTTCGATTTTAGACCCCCTCCCCCCATGAGCACGTACGTACTTATGAACAACGCCTAACTATAACTTTTACTTCAAAGTACTTATTACTTCTAGATCTGAAATGTAGAATTTTGATTAAATTTTTGTGTTTTTCAAATTTTCATCAAAATAGTTGAAAAGAAAACTTAAGGACAATTTTATTCTTTCATTTTTATCGTAATATAAGTTATATTCTGTTCTTTTGATTAGTTGATAAAATCAAATTGATTTGTGTTTTCTTATGTCTTCCTCGAAATGCTGTTGAAATTTTGAAAAAATTCTTACGCATAATCTTTGAAATGTGCTTACATGATAATATTCAAAGATTGAGTAATGTTAGGTATGCAATAAATAAAAGGTCTTACAGTTGCGATAGTGACTAATTTCAAGAGTTTTTTGTATGGTTTAGACTCTAGACTGAGTGTCGCTATTATAGTCTTATCTTTACCTTTAGATTAAAAAAATAGATTCAAGTCTATTTCCCGTTCGCAACAGTATTACAACATAAAACTTACTAAAAGAGAAATCATAAATTTTTTTAATATTTAAGTATATGATCAATAACTTTATACATAAAACTCCAAAAAGTGATATGTATTATTACATATAAATATCAAATGTATGTTTGCCAACCCTAAATGTTTGCCAACCCTAATTATAGTTAACAAATCAATCAGAATTTTCAAGAAGAATACTTGAGGATAAAAGTTTTATGCATTATTTTAGAAATGAGTTAACTGCTAACCTAACCTAACCTATAGAGAAAAAGCTCACAATCATAGCTCAACTCTATTTCAATTTTAAAGGAAAAACTCATTCATCTCATTCAAGTTAATGTTCAACTCATTATATCATTCAAAATATTCCTCACTTTTAGCAACAGTTGATGTTTCGTTTATATATTTGTTGAGTTAAATATTTCAAATCAATCACATCTTATCGTATAGTAAAATAATGTGTTTAATATTTAAATTCATAGTAATGACTGACTAGTGAGTATAAATCTGTCATTTGAAATGAGTTCTGAAAAACGAAAAAAGTTCTGAGAAATGAGAAAAGATTTCTTTTCTATCTTTATGTAAAAGTTATTAACGCGTATTAAACAATTGTTTTCACAACCTTTTCATCACAAACAGATATAGCATTTTTGAAAAGCTTTAAAATAAATTAGCTTAAGGTTAAGCTAAAAATGATTCATTTGTTTTAATAATAATAATAATAATAATTTTTTAAGAGTATTGAAATTGAAAACTTGCAAACGAAATAACACTCTTTTTCTCAACAATTAGTTCAAAACCGAACTCTTTGAAGTTCTTCTTTCAGCCCTATGTCTTGACCAAATTCTTGTTGACTAAATTCAATTTCAAACTAACTTTTATTTTTTTATCAGAACTTTAAAAATAAACTCTTGCGAAAGACAGAGATTACAGAAATACTGCGTCATTAGTTTTGTAGGAATGCTCTGAAAAATTGATTGTTTTAAAGTTAATAATTCGTTAGCAACAAAATTGAGTTTATATTAAGTCCGAAGACATAAAACCTCATATTTTTCCCTCAAATAAGTATCGAATGCAGAGATTTGACTCTTGTTTTTGTTTGACTAATAAAATAATACACACAATAGTTTGTTAAACTCTGAGCCAAAGATTAAGGGAAAGAGATATCATTCAAATAAAACTTTAATTTTTAACTTTAAAAAGTTTTATAGTAAAGATAAATTGCATTCATAAAATTCATAAATTTTATAGCATTCCCTCAAAATTTTGACTATAATTTTTTGCGAAATTTGAATTTTTACAAATACTTTTGGAGATGATAATACAGTTATGGTTATCTGAACATATCTATTAAAATATATACTTCTTTGCAATACATCTTAAAGTTTTTATAATTTAAAGCTGTCTTATACTTATTTTATTTTACTGAAACATGTGCTCTATTTATTTAGCCGTTACTGTAATAAAATATAGCTTTTGTTTGCTATCATAAAAAGGAATAAACTTTATAAGGGTTGCCACCAGTACTATAACTTCTATTGAGTAAAAGACAAATTACAACCGTGTTCAGAGTTCATCCAATTTTGGTAAATAACCTGAATGTATAGCAAAGCGTTGGAGTCAGTAATTTATATATTTCAAATAAACTCTCAAACAATTCACTAAGCTCGAGTTGAATCGTTTTTCTATTCAAATCCATCCAAGTTAATGGCGAACGACATAATTTAGCAAATTTTACCCAAACGAAGTGCTTAAGCATTAAGCTTAAACTTGAGCTCAAATTTTTAAATCTAAGCTCAACTCCTCTTAGCTAGATATGGATTCGAGACTAAGACTCTCGAGTCTTGCTCAATTTCAACTATCTCGATCGATGGATGTCTAGGCTCTCGCGAGAGTTTCGAACTTTCAAATTGGGTGACAAAATTTTTTAAAATTCCCCTTAATTAGCAAAAATTTCCAAGTATGCGAAGCTATCTTTATATTATAGTAACTTAACTTAACATGAATAATGACAAAACCAAATATACAGCACCTCTGAATAAGTATTTCCAGGAATATTTTCCTTCAATTTGTGAATAATTTCGAGACATTTTTTTCCAGAAAAACAAATAATATGGTCCCGAACATAAAAAGAATTATTAACAAAGATATAAATAAACAATCAATAAGTATTGATTTTACCCATTCAATAATGATAAGAAAAATTAGTCTTAAATTTTCAGTAACCATCTTTCAGAATTTTGAGAGCCGAGACACTCGATCTAAATAGAGAGTCAAGGTTCGAGACTCGAGAGTGTCAATAAAAAGGTTGCAGACATGCTAAGGAGAGAGTACAGTACATTCAAAGGTCTGCTGCTCTAAAATAAAAAGCAATTTTTTTGAAGAATAAGTTTAGTTCTTAAGTAGACATAAGTAGGATTTTTTCATAAATTGGTCTCACAAAAAGAGATAAGAAAATAAGCTGAACATATGAGAAATTCAAAACCTAATGGCATCTCTAATGTCTATCTTTCAACTAATTTGATTTGTTATAGCGTATTATAAGCAATTTCGATTCAAGAGAGCAAAGCGAAAAAATATTAAATCGCTTCATAAAACTTAAATATCATTTATGAATCTAAAATTTTTCTCATTCTTATACATCCTTTACGTTTTAGCTGTTAGATTCAGGAAAAAGAGATTATTAAATACTGTAATCAAAATCAAAGATAGAGTAAAAAATGTGAAACTTTGAGCTTTTATAATCTAGTGGTTCACCAAATTTTTCTGAAAGGAACAAATTTGGGTTCCACTGTTTCCAAATAGTTTCTTCAAGTTTTATAAGTAGGAATCGTTACGAACTATACTATAATATGTGTGAGAACATTATGTAATAAATAGCTAAAATACTTATTCATGAAGATCTTGAATTCATAAAGATTTTAAAATCTTCAAATTATTTTTTGATAATTTTTGCAACAATAAAACACTTTTATAATATTGAAATTCCGAAATTTTAAAATTTTTGACAATAATAGAATTCGCAATAATATTGAAATATAGAATTTTTTTGCAACAATCAAAGTATTGTTGGCTACAGACAGAAAGTACGAAACTATGAACTCGTTCTGTATAGTGAAAAATTTTTATTTCAAGATCAGGC
>JAQFZT010002084.1:0-12606 GCA_034696325.1 Camisiidae sp. | reverse complement strand
GCGGTTCGATTCGGTTCGAAGATCTCCTGTCAGCGGTTCGGTTCGGTTCGGTTCTGAAAAGAATAGGAGGTTCGCGGGTCGGTTCGGTTCGAGTGTGAGCGGATAGAGGTTCGGTTCGGTTCGCATTTTTTCTTGCTAAGAACAGCTATAGTTCAGTTCTGTGCAAGTAATTAGTTATTATTATATTTGTCTTAATTGTTTCGAAAAAAAAGTTCATTTCTAATAGAGTTTTGATTAAAATTGAACACTCATTAATTTGAAAAGTAATTATAACTTAATAACTTAAATGGATAGTGAATGTTAAACAACTTGCTTCTACTTAAGAGCACTCCCAAGCGATCGATTTTCTGTCAAAAGTATGCGTTCTATCAAACATCAAATTTATATCATTTTGACAACAAGTTTATGCCAAATTCTTAGCACAAAAATCACATAAAATTCAAATGAAAAGCGCCAAATTTTAAATGAAATAAATTTTCTTATTTACTTAAATGAAAATGAAACACAAAATCTTTTCTGAGTTTTATATTTTCCATAAAATTGCTGAGAATTGTTACTACTGTTAATAATTAAAAGCCGTGATTTTACTGCTAAAATTTTGGCATAAATTTCACAATGAACGCAAGGATAAATTAATTAAAAATGATTTTTAAGAAAAAAGTTTGCATTCATTATATCATGTTTGCATTCAGTTTAGTTCAATTGTTACATACAGTCTTTTCATCGACTTTTTTTCAAAACATCAATCAAAATAAATCTATTTTAATAATTTTCATATTTATATTTGAATTTAAAATTTAAAGATTTAATATTTGATGGTCTTTTCAAAAACTGTATTTTTTTAATTAATAGAAAAGTAGACTTAATTAAAGTTATGTCCATTTCTGACCATTTTATGTGATTTAAAAGTTGTGATTTTTGTGCTAAAAATTTGGCATAAATTTGTTGTGAAAATGACATAAATTTGATGTTTGATAGAACGCATATTTTTCACAGAAAACCCATCGCTTGGGCTACAAAAGGGTTGAGTCAACTTATAACTAAACATAAGGTTTGCTCATCAGTTCAAATATCTATCAAATAATTGATTATATTTTGTGTTTCTTAAGCACCACTTTTGTCTTCAAATAAGATAAGGCTCTTAAGAAATATTTATTTTAGATTTATAATTGAGTAATGATAATGAGTTATGAATGTTTTCACTCGAGATTTTCATTATCTCAGCTATTATTATACTATTGAGGAAAGTTTATGAGTGATTGAGAGTTAATTCTTATCTATTTTCAATATAAGCTTATTATATACTAGGAAGTAGTGCGCACTTTAGCCCCAAATTTAGATGGGTTTGGGCGGGTTTGGGCACTTTCTACATGTCTAATAGAAACCAATATGACAAATGTGCAGTGGCGTACACTCAACTTTCTATTTTGGAAAGTATCCACTTTTGAGGGGTACAAAGTTTCCGGCACTATTCGAGGTCAAACTGGATCGAATGAGACCTCTCTGACCTTTCTGTGATGACCACAGGCCGAGTAGTAAGCGTACAATAGATAAAAAACGGAAAGATTTTATTATATAGGTTTACATTTGAAACATTTCAATTATTGTAATTGTTTTGGTTTGTAATAGTCCTTAAAAGTTCAAACATAAACTTAAGTTAATGAATGGGGGTTTCAATTAGATAAGAGTTTCGATAACACAAATATTTCATGACTAATACTACATTGTTTTGCTTTTCATTACACTTTATATGATTCGCAACTTTTTTGAGTTACAGTTAAAAGAGATAAAAAGTTTTCTCAGTTCTACTGATAATACTATTTTTGACTTAAATCAGGAGCAATACTTCTTATGAATGACTTGTAGTTTCTCATTAAGTCCGTATTGAAACCAAAGCTCAATATTTAGTATTTGTCTAGTGTATTATAAAAATGTCTCAATTTGTATCAATAATCATTTAGTTCAAGTGTTTGCCCTTTAACTAAACGCCCCATTCATTAAAGATCGTGTATTACTATTTCCTATTCAGTCATAATCTCATGAATCTTATGGTCAAACTTTACAAAGTTTGTGAACAACAAACCGTGACATCTAATGACGAATTACTAAAAAGTAGAGCTCACTTAACACTTATTTTCTGTCAGAATAAATACTTTTCATCAAAATTAAATAGTCTTAACTTTAATAATAATTAAATTCAATGATTAAATTTGAGATAAATTGATTGAATCTGTAAATAATGAAAGAATAGGCAGAAAAACTAGTTTTAATGATTGATAAATGAGTGAAAGTTATGGTGAGTTTTGACACTTCATCTCTGGATTGCACTCAAGCATCAAATTATTTGAATGACTAATAAAAAAATCTATTATTCAATTGAAACGAACTGTTTATTAAAGACTTGAGTTTGATATCAATTATTAGTATAATAAATAAGTTATCAGTTTCTAATCATATCAGATCAAATTGTACTCAATTTTTATGACATGTTTTTAATTGATTTATTCATCATTTAAATAACATTTTAATTGATAACAAAATTGATTTCAAATTTCAATCAATTTATTCGTCATTTAGTAATCAAATAAACAATTGTTATAAAAGTCAAACAGAAATGAGTCGCGAAGTCGAAGAGTTAGAGAAATCGAAAAAACATTTATCACTTTTGCGTGAAGAATATGTGAAACTACAGAACAAGTACTGCGATATCGAAAAGAAATACAATTTATTGAAAGCATCGAAAGGAGTGATCGATGACAACAACTTTGTGTCGCGTCTTATGAGAAGAGTCGCAGATCTGTTCGATAAAGAATTATATTCTGATCTAACCATTAAATTAAATGGAAATTCAATAAAAGCGCACAAATTTGTGTTGTGGTCAAGAAGTGATAACTGGGATGTCGTGTCTTTGGAACACATCAATGAACTAGACTTTACTGACATCGAGAGTGATGTTGGCATTCATGTAATTAAATGGGTTTATACGGACTCCATCGACTTCGAGACTAAAAATGAAGAGTTTATATTAGAAGTGATGCGAATCGCGAAACGATTTGTTTTAAATGATTTGTTAGAAGTTTGTGAGAAGTGTTTGATGTCTTTTGTCTCAGTTCACAATTGTGTTAAGTTCTATCAAACCGCTGATGAAATCGGAGCCAATAATCTCAAAAACCATTGTTCAGAACTGGTTTCCAATCATTGGAATGATTTTACGAGTAATGATTTCGTTCACATGTCAGCTCCGCTTCTCTATAATATGTTTAAAGCAAAAACTGAATATCCATTGCATACCGCCATTCGTATTAAGAGAGAAGACGTTTTATTTCTCTATTTGATTGAATTCGATTCTCAACTTCTTATTAAACTCAATGAAATTGATAGACTCGGAGATCTTCCACTTGATTTAGCGCTAAAGACAAAACAAGAAGATATCGCTAAAACACTTGTCAGCCATAAAGCCAATGTTAACGCAACTGATAGTAAGGGAACAACTTTATTGCATAGAGCTATTCAACGAGACGATCAATTTTCAGCTCAATTTCTTATCAAAAATCAGGCCAATATTAATATCGCCAATTCATTGGGTGACATTCCATTACATCTTTGTGCTGATACTGTCAATAGTGAAGGAATGGCACGCATTACAAAACTCCTATTAGAGACTGGCGCTGACCCTAACCTACAAGACCCTAACGGAAATTCAGGTTATTTATAGGTTTATTACAATTTCAATTTATTTTAAATTATAATCTTTCTATTTTCATTTAGCTCTTCATCGGTCTGTCATTTCTCTAAACGAATTAGTCTTCACTGTTTTAATAGAAAATCCGAAGATATCGCTTGACTTGAGAAACAAAAATCATGAAACATGTTTTGCCATTGCATTAAATAAGTTGAACGAAAATACTTTATTTGCTTCAGAATTAGTGAAAAAAGGCTCTTCTTTGGATGCGATAAATCCCGAAACAAGTGATTCCTTATTACACATTAGCGCAAGAAATGAAAACGAAAGTGCGGGTCTTTTCCTGGCATCCAATGGCGCAAAAATCAATTCAACAAATAATAGAGGAGAAACTGCTCTTCATATCGGTATTCATAAAACACAAATAAGTTTTGTTTAATGTTTAATACGATTCAATTTCATTTAAAGCCTCATCAAAAGGACTCAAAAATTTAGTCTCAGCTTTGCTCGAAAAAGGTTTTTATAGATTGAATGCAACTTGAATTTTATAATCTCATTATTATTTTTCTACAAATAGGTGCCAATTGTAATCTCATGACTTCACCGCTTGGATTCGCGGACTCATTGTCTTCACCAGAAGAAGAAACAGTTTTCAATCAAACTCCACTTCATTTGGCAATTATAGGACGACACGAACCAGTAATTGAAGTAATTCTTAGTCATCACGACAGGGCTTCCATGAAAGGCGATATCGGGTCTGCTTTATTGATGCCTAATCTGAATATTAAGAATTCTAGAGATCAGACACCATTATATCTGGCAATACAAATGGGATTGCATTCTGTGGCACAAATGCTGATCAATGCGGGCGCAAGTGTTAACATTCTAAATGCAAATGGTTTAACACTATTACATCAGGCAATCATGAGCGGTGACTCTGAAAATGCTAAATTCCTATTAAATCACGGCTCAGATATCAGTATCAAAACTCCAGACGGAGAACATTGCCTGCAGTTAGCGGTCAAACATCAATTGGAAGCAGTAGTCGAAGAGTTGTGTGCCAAAGGATCTGATGTTAATATTGTTGACAAAGAGGGAAATCGTATTTTATGGAGCGCTTTACAATTAGAGAACGAAGACATTGCGTCCACTTTAGTTCAATATCAATGCGACACTAATTGTTGGTCGGCTGCAGACGATGGTTGTTATCAGACATTACTGCACAGAGCGCTCGATGAAAATAATGAAAGAGCCGCTTCTTTTCTGATCAGATGTGGATGTGATATCAATTCTCCACGAAAGCCTAGTCCTGAAGGCCTCGGCCAAGAAGATATTGACGGACAAACACCGGTACAGATTCAGCTTTTTTCATAAGACTATTTTCAATATTAACTTATTATTCAAGCACTTAATAAATTATGTTATAATTATTATTGATTTTATTAATCATTTCAGTTGCATATGGCGTGTGGTTGGGGTCTAGAAAATGTTGTCTACACTTTATTAGAACATTTAGTAAATGTGAACGCACAAGATCTTGAAGGAAAAACAGCTCTAATGATAGCAATAGTTAATCAACACTCGAAAATCATTTCACTTCTTCTAGACTGTAAAGAAATAGATTTATCACTTCGGGATAATTACGGCAATACAGCCTTTTCGCTATGCATTAAGTACAAGAATAATAAGGCAGCACTCGCTATACTTAAGAAAGAACCAAATGTTGCTGAAAAGTTTGATGGAAAGGGAAGAAATTTTCTTCATCTGGCCGTTGAAAAGGGAGACATTGAAAGTGTGCTCTTTTTATTGGGTATTCAGGTTAAGGTTCATTCACGTGTTAAAGACAATACTCAGAGAACTCCTTTACATCTGGCGGCAGAATCTGGTTCTGAAATGATTGTAAGAAATTTGATTCTAGCGGGCGCTCAAATCAATGATTTGAATTCACAAAAACAAACGGGTATTTGAATCTGTTGTAATTCGCGATTTATTTGCTAATTATACTGATTAATATTTATAGCGTTACATATCGCTGCTGAAAGAGATCACAATATTATTTGTTCAATACTTTTGGAGAATCACATCGATTTCGATGCGGTGGACGTTAACTCAAATAATGCACTTCATATCGCATGTCAGAAGGGAAATTTGGCCACTTGCAAAGTCCTTCTCTCTGAATCACGCATTAGTGCCGATGCGGTCAACGCTAGGGGTCAGAATCCCATCCATTTATTGGCATCTTTTGGAAGAGAAAATGCGGCCGCAATTTTTGATATATTTTTCGAATCAATGCCTGAGTATCCGATCAATAAAATTGATGGAGAGGGAAATTCTCCCCTTTTATTAGGTATTGCTTTTACTCAAAACTAATTCAATCAAATTGAACTATAATTAGAATTGAAAATATACTTATATTAAAGCATATATTAATGGAAATGGAAATCTATGTCGAGCACTGATCAAAGCGGGTTCATGTTTAGGCACATGCAATAACGACGGCATTAATATATTCAACTGTCACGTCGCCACTAAAAACTTATTGTATCGATTGCTCGACTTTTTACCACAAGAGCCGCCCTGGACTGTACACGATCAATGCCTTGAATGTGGTATTAAGTTTGGAATCACTAATCGTAAGCATCACTGTAGACATTGTGGCAGAATTTTATGCGCCAAATGTTCCGGAAAAGATTTGCCAATTCTTAAGTTCAATCTAACAAAACCTGTCAGAGTATGTGAAGTATGTTTCGATGTTTTAACTCTAGGTTTTAATACATAATTTAATAAATATTAAACTTAATTATATTTTTTATCATCTTATCAAATATACGCAACAAATATATGAATCGATGCATTTTATAATAGAATATTTAATTAAATTAATTGAAAAAAGTCTACATTTAAATAAAAGAATTTTAATGAAAACACAAGATATTTACTGTTAATTAAAAATTTCAAACGATTAATGGCTGTACAGAAAATTCTTTGAATAGCAAATAGTCCTGTAAACAAATGGGCAGATCCAAAGATGTAATCATATCAAGAAAACGATTAGAATGATTAGAAAATTCATAAATATTACGTCTGACAGCAAAACGACAGCATTCTTTCAAAGAATGAGGTTTTTCAAAGAGATCCATAATAGGCTCCCAAATGGATGGGTTGTATTCATCGATACCGAATCTTAATTTATAAATAGACTCGATATGATGTGCTAATGCACTGAAATGGTCGCGAACCACACCATTCCTCTCAATTATTTGAATGACAACCGGCAAGACATTGTGATACCAGTGCAAAGTGACCGTATGGAAAGACATGGCCAGAAAACGACTTATATATCCTTCTTTGAAACATGTCTTAACATCGAGTCCATAATTCAATAATAATTGCAAATAAGTGGGATTGAAAATTGCGTGCAATAACTCATTGGGCTCTTCTTTGGTACGACAATAGTTGACATCCACTCGATTTTCAGCCAAAAGTTTCAACATTTTGTAGTTGTCATCTCCGCGTTCGAACTCATAATCAATAACAGAAAAGACACAATGAATGGGCGAAAATACGTTTGGATGAAATGAGTTGGGATTTGCGCCGTATTTTAGCAGCAGTTTAACTGCTTTTGAACTATTGAGAGAGACCGCCAGTCCTAATGCTGTTATGCATTTCGGCGAAGGCATAGCCATCGAAAACTTTTGCTCAAATAAATAGTCGATGCTATCAATTGAAAAGCCAGACTTTAACATGACTTTCAAACACCGAAATCTTTCACTACTTATGGCTAAATGTAATGGATTTCTGATTTTGAGATCTTGATTATCAGGAATTAATGCATTTTCTATCTCTTTCACATTCATGTGTTTGAGCAGAAGTTGTAGTGTTTTGTGATGTCCACACTCGGCAGCCAAGTGTAAGGCATTGACGCCATCATTTGCATAGATATTAGGATCTGCCCCTAAACTTATGAGCAATTCTATACATTCAGTGAATCCCTGTTGAGCGGCAATCATGAGCGGAGACGCGCCGTCGTTCGCGCCCTCATTAAGTAAATAATGGATTTGTTGGGAAATGGCCTCTTCCGCTACAATTTTCAAACATTCAAGTCTTCCGTGTTGGGCAGCAGTAAATATCGGAGTCATTCCGCACTCGTCTTTCTCTTGCAATTTAGCGCATGAACTTAACAAAATCTGAGTCATTGCAACACTTCCCTGAGTCGCTGATTCATGCAGTGGAGTCCAACCGCCACAATCGGCTTTATTCACGTCAACACATTCATGACTTGCCAATAGCTTCACAACACTTGTCAGGCCATTACGTGTGGCCGCAAGTATTGGTGATTCTTCTTCATTATCAGCTATATTTGGATCTGCTTTATATTTAATCAACAATTCCACTATTTTATAAGCATTTTCTTCAGTATTGTGTCTGCACGCCAATAGAAGAGCACTTTCGCCCTCATGTGTCCTCCAATTCGGATCTGTGTCTTCGTGTTTAAGAAGCTCTTCAACCAAAAGATGACAATTGTTTACTTTGGATAGAACTGAAGCCTATTTTGTAAAATACATAAGTTATATAATTAATAGTGAGATAAGTGTTCAACAGTTAGACCTCATGTAATGGACGCCAATTCCTATTATCACAACAATCCACAGGTTTTCCTTCTCTTATCAATTTTCTTAAACTCTTGAGATTATTTGCTTTGACCGAATGGGTGACACTCGAACATGAGTCCATCCATTGCTCATTGAAATTCATTTTCTGCTTACTTTCTTCAACCCTTATTAATGTTCATCTAATTTAATGATTAATATTTATTCAACATTTCAAAGGAATCCGAAGACTTGAACCAATGTCTTGATGTATCTGAATAACATGTCAATCATTTGTTTAAGTTTACAATATTTCAAAGGAAACAAAACATTCAATTGAGACTTATGTCTACATCTATTGGTTTAATACTCTGTTATTGCAATTGATTAAACTTAGAAAACTTGTCGATGTATTAGTTGTCTGTTTATTCAAATTAATAATAATTTATAGAAATTTGTTTGAATAATAGCTAAAACTCAATTACAAATAAAGAAAACCAATAATTCAATTGAATTGAATGACTTGAAAGCTTAGATCTATATTATTTGTGCACTCAATTCTGTTTATTTGCATACATTGTTTTGTAGATTAGATTTGATCCCAAAATATAGAGAAAATTCAAAATTAGCTTTTAGGAGAAATTCTATCTTCTAAAAACTTGATTTATTGTTTCACTATATCTTCATTATTAGCCTAAAGAACGAGGAAATGAGTTAACAACTAGTGCAGTAGTTCGAAAAAACAGGCTTTGGGTGAAAAACAATATTTGAATAGTGAAGGCAATTACTGCTACAATTTTTTGATTAACTAAAACCCTTCAATTATCAAATTTCTAAGGGCTTAAAACTTCAAACCCATTCAACAAAGTTATTACGACTTGTAATTTCTTAATCCAAAGTTAACTCACAATATAGTCAATACTTAGAAATTATTGAAATGAATTGATTGCAAAAAACTGAGTGCTGTGACTACAGTACTGAAAAGCGTGATAAAAACTTAATAAAACTGTAAAATTGACTTAAACTGTAAGTCTAGTAGAGCTAAAGTTAATGTTAACCTATTTACGAGCCCTATCCTTGACATTAGTTATTTGATACTCAAAAACTTTGTACTAACGCATCGCGATATATAATTATGCGATACATTAATAATTTATTCCAAACTATCAATTGATAAGTATAAAGAAAAATAAAGTTTTATCTAATTCTCAAGTCAACCATAGAATAGGGTAAATATTTGTCTCAAACTCTAACGAGTCTTAAATTTTGGTGATTTGTTGATTGGGTGCTGACTCGAAAGCGATTTGTGTATTATTTACTAATTTATTAAAACCTGAAATGATAAAAGAATGGAAGTTTGACACCAAATAATGATAATAAAAGGTATGCAAAACATATGAATAGAAAAAGGGGAAAACAATGCGTGTGTTGTCATTGACAGACAGAGTATGTGATACAAGAGTATAATGCAGAATATGTGGCCTTAAGTGACGCAAATGCATAGCTATGACTCTATTGGTTTGAATGCTCTCTAGGCCTCACCTAAATTCTGAATAACTGTATTAACTCTATAATAGTGAAGACCTCGAGCACAGCTCACTTCTCATTTCTTTAAACAAGGGTAGGACCAGTTTAGAGCCAGCTTTTTATCCGCCATTTACTAGTTAACATCAAAATATCAAATACAAAACTTCATGTTATTATTGTGTGAATGGCTTTTCAGTCCGATATGTATTAAATACAAAAACAACAAATCAATTCATTTCAATCCTCTTGTGGTCTAAATATAATCAAGTTTTACCTATTATTTCATGTATTAATTGTTGTAAAACTATTGTATTTTATGTTATATTAACTCCATTTGAGTGAAAAACATAGATTTTTGTCGGATATTGTTATATAATATACTCTTTTTAAAGTGCAGTCAAGTTTAAGTGCGTATTACTATTGCATTTGATTTCTATTCACATTTAAATTCATCCAAATTCTCAACTCAATCATATTTTTAACTCCATTTCAAAATTGATTTCCAAATCATACTAAATATTTTCAACATAATATTCAACATAAATCGCAATCAAATCAACAGCTATTTAAATATCAGTTGATTGAAAATTGAACTCAATTTCCAACAAATTATATGTTGAAAAAATACTTGAACTATTTATTTAACTCATTGTTTGTTTGATATCAATATATTTTCATATTTAATATCAAACATCACTTAAACTAAAGGCCATCAAAATGTGCTGATCTTTGAATTGTTGAAAAACTAATCATAAGCTTATATGAAAAACAGTTCATAAATGAATTTATTTATGAATTGACTTTTGATTAAAATCTATTTCAAGTTATAATTGAATGCAATAATCATTAATAATAATAATAATATTTTTGTGCAATAAATTTTTTAAAATCAAAGAAATAATTGAATCAATTGTCCGGCCATTGAAGGAAAGGATTTGAAGTGAGAGAGGAGTGAAGTCTCGATTGATAACTCGTATCTAATAATTAAAAGAGGATAACATTAAACTATTAATATTGACGAATATTATTAGACAATTATATTTGTTATAGTTATCACCTGAAGTGCTTTCTATTATTTTAAGCAAACAAAAGCAAATCATTTGTCTTGAATTTGATTAGATATTCGTTAAATTTAAACAAATTGATTGAATTTTGATTGAAGTGATGGGAACTCGTATTCCATCTGATAAGGTATGCAACCACTCAATTATATTCATTCACAGTTTATCTGTTCCAACAGTTCCCACTCTAAATATTTAATAACTTTTTAATTATAAGTTATAGACTTGAAATTTTGAATAAATATAACTTAATTATTACAAATTTATATGTTAATGGGTTATAGCACTCAATAGTAGTAATGAGTATTAA
The DNA here is from genome assembly GCA_034696325.1 of Camisiidae sp. Classification (NCBI taxonomy): domain Eukaryota; kingdom Metazoa; phylum Arthropoda; class Arachnida; order Sarcoptiformes; family Camisiidae; species Camisiidae sp. The sequence goes on along the minus strand of JAQFZT010002084.1, from coordinate 1,437 downwards.
CATTGAGTAGTGGTTATGATTTGTTAAACCTTATGAATCTTCGGGAGTAATGGATAACATCTCTATTCAGTAGATTAGAAGCAAAGATGCAATAATTGAGAGCAAATCTTATCGTTATCTCCGGCGGTCATTCATTGGCCACTACATCATCTCCATTCACAAATTACATCATAAACATAACAATTCAAACTTTAATCAATGTTTTAATTAATGGTGGGTCGAGTGTATCCTTTTCTGGACATGAATAGCGGCCATTTTCAACATTTACTTTCATTTTTCTTATTTTTCAATAATTAGGTTATATTTATTCAAAATTTCAAGTATACAACTCTTACAATTAAAAAAGTTGTTCAATATTTTGAGTCGGGAACAGAAACTGTGGCTCTGTAGCAGTTTCTTCAAAAAATCTTATCTTATAATTGAAATCTAGGATTTTGAACAATACTAAGATTTTTGTGTTTCATCATATATTTGAGAGAATTTTAGGATATATTTTATAACAATTGCTCCCAAACCATCATATTTGCTCTCACCTAAAGTGCATATTCTTTAATTTGAAATATATTTAAGCGTTAATTTTATTCTAAACTCGTGGGTCTAAAATATTTATACTTAATTTGTTGAATAGAAATACATAATGTTCGCAAATATGCTCTTAACAGTTTCAGACCCATCAAAGTTGTCGTCAAATTTGTTTGTATTTAAACTTTAAATAAACACTTCTTAACAATTATGTTAGTCTTATAAAACATTCTCTAATGAATGTTTTATCTATTACTTATTTTTAACATAAAATTTAATTATTTTAAGCAATTATCTAAGTATTAGGGCAAGTATCTCATTGTCCTAAAGTTGAGAGAATATTTGAACTTTTGTCAAACTGAATGCTCTTAAAATGAATTTAAGTTTATCCTAAATCCTATTTTGATCCTAAGATTTATCGTAATCCTAAGATATGTCCTAATATAAGATCTTAGCATAGGATTCCATTTGTGAAACCTACTCCTGTATCTTAAAGCTTATACAAGAGAAGTAGTCAAAAGACAACTAAATTCTTGTCCCTTTTCATAGTGAAACACAAGTTTATTTTATAAGGTCTGACTATGATTGTCCACATGAGGGGTTCCCAACCTTTTTCCCTTCGTGCCATTTTGAGTTAGGTGAAAATTTTGCGTACCAGTATTTCACAGCGAACATTTCCCTATTTTTGACTTGATTTTTCATTTTTACTATTAGAAAGTGCCTTTTCCGCAATTTAAATAACCTTCACGTACCACTAGACACCCCTTCCGCGTACCACCGATTGGAAACCCCTGGTCCACATCGTTTTCATCACTATCCACAGGAATAGCTGCAGAACACCGCTAAAACTAATTGTTTTCAAATGAGTTTTAACAACTAATAAACTTTTTACTCAACAATTTAAAAGTCTGTTGA
>JAQFZT010002083.1:0-12614 GCA_034696325.1 Camisiidae sp. | reverse complement strand
TTAGTATGAAAAATATATCTAAAGGTGATTATGAGCTGAAGTTTACAGTATTTGATCGAATTCATCAACAAGAAGTTCACTCGAATGTTGTGGTGAAAATTAGAGAATTAGAATACGAGACAGTTTTCAACTCCGGCTCTATTAGAATATCCGGAATAACAGCACTTCATTTCATTTCAATATGGAATTGGAGAACAAAACAACAAATTAAAAGTTTATACGAAAAGCTGAAAGACTCAATAAAACGATTGATAAGATGTGATGAAATTGAAATATTTAGTGTCGTTGAAAAAGGAAAAAGACCTCCAATTCTTGACGTGAGATATTATGCAAAACGAAAATCTTTACTTTTATCTCCAGTTTATCTGAACGGTGTTGTGGAGCAAAATAAAGGAATATTAGAAAGTGAATTACAGGTAATTTTACAGTTGTCTATATATTGTACAGAAAACTCCTTTTATTTTATTCGCCTATTGATTGAATTCTGGATTTTAAGCTCTATAATCCTGACATCGAATTCCAGCAAATAGAATATTCTGCAACTTTGTTTACACTAATTAATTCGTGAACACATCTAAAGCTTTTTCTCTATCTTTAGACAGCTTTTATATCGATTACAGTTTTAGCTTAGTTTAAGAGATTGTAAGCAGAAATTGTATTGAATAAAAGTAAATTCTGTAACAAAGATTTGAAACACAAACGAATATATATCAAAAAAATTCGAGTAAGTAATCCTTCACGACATTGATGTAAATTAAATTCGATCCGTTGGGAACTTATGATGAATCTATTTACGTGACGCAGCTTTCGATGTATTGAATGACATAAAAAAGTTAAATGCATTTTTTGGAAGCATATTCTGAGATCACTTTACTATAATTAAGTTTTGTTTTTAGCTAAACGTTACGCAAATCGGTATAAACGAATGCATGGAAGAAGACGGACACGAATGCGAATCATTGAGCTGTACAACAGACTTAGTATTGAATAAATCGGATCATATTTTGATAAATGCCAATTATAGTGCTTTAGTAGGTATTAATTTAGTGACAAAAGCGAAGTGTGTTTGTAAATACGATGAGATACGAGCGAAACACTTGGAATCGTGCGCTAATACTAAATGCCTGAATGGAGGCACTTGTGTTCAACTGAATTTTAATAAGAATAGTGTGAAGTGTGAATGTCCTGACGGTATGGACGGACCTCAATGTCAGTTAAGAACACGTTCATTCAGTGGCAAGGGATGGGTTTGGTTGGACCCATTCCCACAATGCAGTTCATCTCATATTAGTTTACAAATAATGACACAGATTCCTAACGGACTTATTTTATATTACGGACCAATTACTCAAACTTCGAACAGCATTCCAGAGATTACAGATTTTATATCACTGGAACTCATAAATGGTAAGAATCCATCATAAATACAATAGTAAAAAGTCATGTAAACCTTACGACTTGTAATCTATTTTGTGATGCCTTTTAAGGAAAGGCTCGACTACTGTTTGACTTCGGTTCGGGTACTGTTGAATTGGTGGTGAACAGTCCACTTCCTCTTAATAACGGTGAATGGCATGCGATTGATATTTTTTATGACACACAAACAGTGCGATTAATGATAGATCATTGTATTGATGGTGTGATATATGACACAAAACTTGTTAGAATGGATCGAAACAGATGTGAGAACATAAGTAATACTCCATTATTTAGTGAATTACTCAATGTTAACGGTCCGCTACAAATCGGCGGAATTTCCCATCACTCCATTGATAAGTATTATAACTGGAAATATCAACACATGACAGTCGGCTTCACCGGTTGTATCAGAAATATAATGCATAACGGATTCCTTTATGATCTCAATAATGTCCCCAATTCTGTTAATTCAGTTTCCGGATGTCCGGCCGGTAATCAAAGATTATTACTATTTCATTAGTCATCTATTGATCGATTTTTAACTGTTTGTTTGAAAAATAATTATTTTTTCTATCAAAAGGTGACTTAATGTGTAATCTTTTGTCTCAAAAATGTGATAACGGCTATTGTGAGGGCACTTATAATAAGGCCGAATGCATTTGTAGGCCCGGATGGCAGGGCTCTAACTGTGATTCTCAAACTCAGCCAAAAATGTTTCAAAAAAGAAGTTTCATTAAGTATAGCCTATCGCCAGACTTGAATCCATACAAGACATCAATTCAGTTACAGTTTCGCACACGTCAACCACATGGAGAACTGATCCGCTTATCTTCAAAGGATAGGCGCGAATATTGTTTGCTTGAAATCCGTGACTCGAAGATTAGATTTCGATTCAATTTAAATCACATGCGATCTATGGCTGAAAAAGAGTTAACACTTCCATATGTTTATGTGAGTGATGGCCAGTGGCATGACATCCATATTAATAGGTTTGGCAGCGATGCTGTTGTGACACTCGATGGCGGTGGACTCAAGAGAATTAGCGAACTTATAGATTATAAAGATTCGAATCAATTATTAAATGTTGACAAGAGTAGTATTGTCATTGGCGGTGACGTTCATTATCTCGGTATCGGAGCCTCTGTTGTGGGCAATGATTTTGCTGATGGTATGTTCTGTCTGTAGATGTCGATTCTGATGACAATTTGAGATTTATTTCTTGATTCTCAAGTCTGAAACACTTATATATTTTTCTTCATTGTTTATTCATAGGCTGTATAAATGATATCCGCATTGATGGTCATTATCTATCGATGGAAAACGGAACAGAAACGGCTTCTGTGAGTGAATGGCGTAATGTGATAGATGGCTGTCTGTCTAATAATCCATGTCAGAGTATCACTTGTCAGCAACCATTTGTTTGCGTTGATGTGTGGCTTATGCATAAGTGCAGGTCTGATTTGATGGGATTTTTCTGCCACTCTTTACTTAAATTCAATGAAAAAATACATTATTGATGACAACCTTTTATGCCCTCTTTTCGTCTGTGAACAGTTGTCCGAATGGATATAAGTTGACAGCGGATGAGTCCAACTGTACAAAAGACAATGTATGCAATAGAGACGCTTGTCATGGGGTCTGTCGTTCTTCTGATCCATCGGTTAGCTATCAATGCCAGTGTCCTGAGAATACATGCAATGGATTAACGCAAACCAGCTTTAAACTGAGCACAACAGCTATCGCTGCCATTACTTTGTGCGCAATTAACGTTCCGCGTAAGTCATACTTAATTAGTATAATGTAATCCTATTAACGGTTATCCCTTTCTTCTTCTACAACTTTATACATTGCAGTACTTCTTGTCATTATATTTGTCTATTCCCGATATAATGGCAAAAAGAGGAGAAGACATAAACGCTCTAATGATGCAAACGATGACGACGTGAGAGAAAACATCGTCAGATATACTGACGAAGGCGGAGAAGACGATATTAAAGCTTATGATATGACTTCTTTACGTATTCAAATCACTGGCAATAATTGTAGCGATTCTTTCAGTAAAACCGATAATTACAGGACACAAATTCATAGTAAGTCTTTATTTCTCTATATTTTTACTTTTGTATTCAAATGTATCTCATAATTGGTATTCTTTTCATTGTTTATTATACTTATTAATCTTCATCTCAAACGTGCTCTGAATCCTAACTTATTGTTAAGAGAAAAGATTGAGTGATAGCTCAATATGATATAAGTTTACTTGAGTTAATCTCCTAAACATGACAAGATTTTACTCTAAAGATCAGGAAGAAGTTGAATAAACATGAATTTATAACTTGTTAAATGGTTTGTTTCGGAAGAACGATAAGAATTTCCGGAACACCGAAATAGTTGTATAATTATGAGATACAGTACAAAGTTTTTCCATTATTTTAATGAATGTATAAAATGAAAGCTTATAAGAATCTCATTATTAGTGTCCAATTTTATTAGTCCAGAAAGTTGTTCAACACAACAATTTGGCGGATATAATACGTGATCATTTGGATAAGACTGAAGTGGAATCTGTTCCAAATGATGAATTACACAAGTTTACATCTGAAGGCAGTGGCAATACTATGGGATCGTTGAGCTCAATATCATTAGATAAATCACATGAAGAATTCAATTTAATGCAATTCAATACTAAGACCAATAATAACTCAATTCCTAATATAAGTGGTGTAAAACAAGTCGAAACTGGATTTCACTTTTAACAATTAATGTAGAAAATCATTTTCAACCAATTTTATAGCTCAGGACCAAATAATAAGCTCCACTTCACTAATAATTATTCATTTTTCCTTTCAATAAATTTAGATATTTTTAGAGAACATTTTTCACAACTTTTCAAATTTTTCGATTAACTGTATGTAAAAATTTTCTCAGAAAAACCCAGAGTTTGACCCCTATTTAATTTTTTAGATATTTTAAAGGGTGACCCACTTTGATCTCAAGGCTTTAATCAAGTTTTATTACGATTTATAACTGAATTGTTTTATGTGAATATCCAATTTTGATCGCCTTCGAAAAGCTGTGATATAAGCAAAAAGTGATATTTGTCTCAATGAAAATTATTAAATTTACACAATTGTAACATTCCTTACAATTCATTAATAAAAATCTTTTTAAATTGTTGTAATGCAAAATTTGAGTTATTTTAAGTTTCTCTTTCTCTTTAAGATTCGTATCAATACATTTTCAGAAAGTTTCAATCGATTCACATCTTAGTATTCATTTTGATTTAGTTTTCGATCAATTAAAAGTTCAATGATTTGAAGCTTCACTCCGAATAATAAGTTTTTTCAAAATCAATGGATAAGAGTTTGGAATCTATAAAAGTCAGCTTTCGTTTAAACAGAGATCATAAAAAATAATTTATAGCTTGTTTCAAATCTTATATTAATTTTTAATTTATTGTTTTTAGTAACAATTGTTTCGAACCCATAACAATAAATTCAATCAAATGTATGGGATTTAACAAATTTGTTAATCATATCGAAAGCAGCTCTAGGCTGATCAAATGGTACGATATGTCCAGCATTTCTGACAATGATTTGTGTGAAGTTTGCGACACTTTTTGCATAACCAGCAATTTCTTTGTCATTGTTGGACACCTTCCAAATTGATCTTTTGGCGGAAGCGAACTCTTTAGAGTATTTCCATTCTATTGGCACATGAAATAGAAAGTAATTCACATAATTCAATGGTTAGAAAATCTTAAAAATCTTAACTTAAGGACCTTAACTGACAAAATAAAGTTTAAGTTTGGAGTTAAGTCACAAAGTTTTGCCTTTTTTCAACTCTTATTTCTCAATATTATCCAACCCAATGAACTAGAGATACAACTTTTTATGATTAACTCAATCTTTAGTTATAATCAAAGCTTATATTCAATGAAGTTTTAACTGGAAAAATAATCCTTAACTGAAGATTTGAGAGTTCACAGCAAAAAGCTTAAGGTTTGATGACTTGAGTGACTCGCTTATCACGAGCGAAGTTGAAAATTTTTATGAATATAGAAAACTTGAGACTTATTCAGAAAAAGATATCACAGTTAAGCCTTTTTAAAATGTTATTTTAAAGTAACGGATACTTTTGCCCACGCATTCAATTATTTGTATTAAACGTGTGAAATGTTACCTAAATTTTTGAGAAAGTTTTCGGTAAGAGTGACCGCCACTATAATGTCTAACTGTCCGCTATATATCAATACTTTATAGTTATTGATAAGAGTTATGAACCAGGGCTTCACTGATTGAAATTCGTCGTCAATTAGATATTCTTCAACTGTATCATTGCCATCACTGAATGGCATACATCCGACATGAAGACTCTCACGAGAAGCACTTAGATTTAAATAACTCGAAAAGTAATCAAATTCTGGCGGAGAATCTGTTCTTAAAATGTTCAGATAATAGTTAAGTCCCGTTACGTTTTGGAAATAAGTGGTTGTTTTTGTTAAATCTCCGCCTAAATTGTTTTCAAAGCAATCAATATTATTAAATACTGTTTTATAAAACATGAATTACCCAAAAGTTCATCGTTGATAAAAAAGGCGTCGCGAAAATTTCCTTTTGCAATGTCTAAAGCAGTTTTATTTTGAATGGAGTAAAAGTGTTGTAACTGTTTCTCATCAATTAAACCTATTTGATAAAGAAATGATCCGATATCTAACATGTTTAACGGATCGATCCAACCGTTGCCGATAGCGATCCCCTTCAAGTTAATCTTTGAACTTTTACCCATTGTATGCAATTTGTATCCAATCGCAGGAATATATTTTCCTGCATATGATTCTCCCGTTATATAAAAGTCATTTTTTCTGTATTCGCTAAACAAAGTGAAAAATTGTTGCAAAGCTTCGTAGAGGTCGTCGGCCACATCCACTTCATTCTTAGCAAATCCATTGGGATTTTCTGTGAAACTAAAGCCAGTGCCCACCGGATTATCGATATAAAGCATCGAGAATTCTTGAGCCCACGAATAGTTATTTAAAGCAATTTTTAAATCCTTTTCTACAATATAGGGCCCATTTTCTACAAACAAACCAAACAATGATGAACCTCCAGGTCCTCCCTGAAGCCATAGTAAAAGTGGTGCGGTTAAGGAATTTTTCTGGTTGAAGATATTGTCTCTTTAAATGTTTAATTAAGTGAAATAAAGGAAAAACTCTACTTTATATGGACACCGATTTAGTTGAAAGATATACCCAAGAATTCAAAAGCCAATCAATTTCAAAAGATGAAGAATTTGGGGGATAAGTACTTCCAGAGATATAAGTCAATTAAATGAAGACATCCAAATCCTATAGCAAGTTAGGATAGTAAGTACGCCTTAACCACTAGACCACCTAAGCTCAGACTTTGTGTTTATATATTTTGGATGTTTTAAACTTAACTTTAGATCTTATGGACTGTATTTTAGATGTTTCATTTGATTTAGATTATTGTTAAATAACCTTAAATTGATTTGTAATTTGCAATAATATGTTTTAAGGTCTGATATAAAGCAAATTACGGCATAATTTCTCTGGATTTACTTATTTCTCCAACAAATTCTTTCATATTCGTTCTCAAGGGCCAAAAATTCACAGGCATACAGAATTTCAACCAAATCAGGTTTGTCCATGTGCTGTAAAGTAGATTTTTTTCTAAATAAATGTCAGTATCATTTATAAATCTGATAATGAAATAAAGATTTTTAATAACTTTTGTTCAAATAAAGTTTTCTAACTTTCTAAAGCCTCCTTCTCTTTCAATTTAAGCATCGTATCAATACTTTTACCTTTACTTACTATTGATAGTCAGGCATCGTATTAAATAAGTATTTCTGTAGTAATCAATATTTGATTAGAAACTAAAATTAATCAAAAACCAATTTGAAAGTCAAAAATTTATTAATTAAAGGAAAAATATATTCATGAAATCAAAGACACAAATACTTAAATTAATCAGTATTTCTGTAATAATCAATATTTGATGAATTAATATGAAAAGTTTATTAAATTTCTAAATATAAATGTGAAACTATAACTTTTTAGAGCATTTCTACGACTACCTGAAAAAGTATTGATACGTTTCTTGAATTGAAAGAGTGTTTTATTAAACGTGTTAAGTAATATTGAAAAAGATATTTAAATTTTTGTGAAATCAAATATTTGATACCATTGCTGGAAAAAACCAGAAGAACATATTGCTATTGTATTGTTTTTGAACAGTGAGAAATCCCGAATAACTTGTTAATTCTGGTGCATTCGGCAAATTCCTGACAGCACTCAGATTTTTGGCCTCTTCTATTCGGTGGGACTCAATATATGGTGTCAGTAATAGTGGATCACAATTAAAAACTGAGTACACATTTGTAGACAATGTTAAAGTAACCAATAAATTATAAAATAGTAGTGACATTCTTCTCAAAAATAAAAATCTTATCAAATAAGTCAAAATATTTTAGGCTTAAGTTATTATCAAAATTAATTTTAATATTTTAGACATCAATTTCTATCGATTTCGAAGCTGAGAATAGTTTGGAATTGTTTTTTAAAATTCTTATTCCTTATAATAACCGCAGAATAAAAGAAAATGATAACATTATGATATTATCTTCAACGATAGCAGTGATGCCAAACTTAAATAGACAAATAGAAATTTGTATTTTCTAATAACAATGAAATTTTATCAATGTTCTCAAGTGATTCATTTATTTTGACACAAAAAGATTAGGTCAACCGTTACAATAACTTATTTTGAGTAAAAGAGATAACATTATTATTTATAACCGTTACTTATAATTAGCTATTCATAGAAAATTCAAACAATATCTAAAAGTTTCAAAGATTTCAATTGTGGACTTTAAGCAAAATTATTTGTATAATAACAAATAAATGTTAACTTTTTACAAGTAAACTCTAAAATTTTTCTAATATCAAAAGCATTATTAAACATGACAGCGAACCCAAAGATTATTTAAAACATTACATCAAAACCTGAAGTTTGCTATATTTTGATGAAATATTCAATAAATGAATATTTGCGGAGCTCAACAAATAGTATAATAAATTAAGTTTGATAGATAAAAAACGCATGTTTTAAATCGTAAACTAAAAATAAAGACCGGCAAAAAACCAATGTTTAATATACAAAACGTTCAAATAAATGACAACATAGAAAAATGAATATGATATTAATGTGAAAAAATAGGGACAAAAGTGATTGCTTATTGTGCTGATTGACAAACTATTCTATTAATAGATGCAACAAAACAAAATCAATTTAATTTTCTTGCCATTCAAAACCTGTTTTCAAACTTTCCTCTCAATCGAAGCATTTCAAAAAATCTTGAGCTGATATAAGTATTATGAAAAAAATTCAATCGACATAATTGACATTTGTTTGACATTTAAACTTAACATTTAACAGATATCTTAAACAATATACTGTACGATGAATTACAAAGTTGTTGAGTTGAGACCACAATAACTTTTACTTAATTCCCATAGTTGTTGAGCTGCCTCATCATCATTGGCTATATCTTTCAAATTCTTATCAGGAACTAGTCTGCAGTCACTGAAAAAGTGAAAGAAATCATTTTTGAATAAATTTAATACACTCTTAATATAGTATTAATGAATTAAATCGAGCAAAACATTTAAATTTCGAGAATTTAATTTGAGTAACAAATATGTATAATTCAAGTGAAAACTTGATTTTTCTGAAAAGTAAGCCTTTCTCTACTCAATGTTTAATTCTTTGAATAAAAAATATATAATTTCTCAGTAATCAGAAATGAAGAAAATGAGGGAAAAGGGAAACTTTGAATATCAAACTGTAAACATCAATAACAATTTCCTTTTTAATATGAATCCTCAATGACTCACTTGTAATAATGTCCACTTTCTCTTCCAGTTTCCTTATCAGTAGCACAAAACACGACGGTTTGTGCACCCAATTCAGGGCTTCTCAATATGAACCAGCCCTGAACTTTCCAATAGAATCCGTAAAAGCCTGTTATGTGTCTCGAGAGTTGAGTTTTAGACAATCCGGGATATGCGGCATAAACGTGAACATTAGTTCCCTGTAATCTTTTGGCTAATTCTCGAGTGAATAGAAGCAAAGCTAATTTGCTCCTACAATATGCCAAATGAGGCGAATATTTCGTGGTTTCCTTCTGATGATTAATATCATTGAAATTCAGTCCTTCGGGTGATGCACCTAAACATGCAATCAAACAATTTTAACAAATTTTTCACAATTATTTTCAACTTTTATGTCTACAAAACTTTCTTTTGTGATTAATTCACAAAACTATTAAAAAGACATTACTTTTGAAACAAAAACTTAATTTTTGATTCATTTTTCTTTGGAAACACGATTAAGTCATTGTTTGTGATATAAACTTACGCGCATATGAGGCTGAAATGAGATTAATTACTCTGGCCTGTTGTGCATTCTTTAGTTTATTCAACAACAGCATAGTTAGCATAAAGTGTCCCAAATAGTTGTTTCCGAAATGAGTTTCAAACCCATCAACAGTTTTATTGAATGGAAGCATCATTACAGCCGCATTGTTTATAAGAATATCGATGTGTGGCTCCGATTCTAAATCTGCGACAAATTGTCTGATAGATGCAAACGAGGACACATCACAGTATTTGCATTCAACCTTTGCAGTCATGCATTCTTTGAGTATTTCTTCACAAACAGCTTTTCCTCTTTTGAGATCACGGCAGGCCATTATAACTCTCGCACCTTCATAAACAATTTTTTTAATAAGTTTTCTCTTTTATTCTTAATTTGTTTTATATCTGCTATCAGTAGATATAAAATTTCAGTACATTAGTTGAGGAAATTTACCTCATAAATCATTTGATTATTCGGAAAAATAAAAACTCTTTTTTCATTCGAATTATAAGTTAAATATACAATAATAATAATTATTGATTTGCGTCACAACCCTTGGAGTTTTAGATAAATGACATACCTCTGTTTGAGAGCTAAAAGTAACAAGATGAAAAGATAATATTTTGGGTGAAATGAACTAAATTCAGAAAAAGCTTAAGAAAATTACGAAAATGTTATGAAAATTTAGAAAAATAAATTCCATTTTCTGAAAAATTATTTAAAAATCCGATGAGTTTTAACCCACCCCTCATATTTTGAGAATTTTTAAAAGGTCAATAACCCTTACCTCTATAGGAAGGTATGCAATAGAATTCATACAAAATTGATGAAGGTTGCAATTTTGTATGGTTTAATAGTGTTATGCTAAAAAATAGTTTTTGAAATCCAAGTACAACAATGGTATGTTCTTTTCATGAAATTTTCTTCAATTTATCTCAAGTATTTTAAAAATTACAATAATTGATGTCAAATTATAATGAAATACTAGTTTCATTGTTAGTCTGTAATAGCAGATCAATTAAGTTCAGGCTAACTCGAGAGGAAAATATTAGAAAGAAGGATAGATTAAGGTGAAAATTGTAGGACACGTTCGACAGTAGGAAAACATTCATTAAAGCTTCACATAATTAAAGATAAAGTTACACAACTTCTTTACATTAATTATAACTATGAAAATCAGTTATCAATTTAGAGAAATAATGTTCACACTTTTGCATACAAAAAAACTGCGAAAATATATAGTAAAAAGGATTTTATAGATAACACATATTCATTAGTTTCTATTATAAGATCTATTTATCTACAAATGAAATCTTTTACTAATGGAATGAGAGCTCAATTGAAATAATGAACGGATATTTTGAACTAAAAAATTCCTAAACAATGAGATAACTCATGATAAGTTAGACTTGAATACATTGAAAAGAAGACTCAACTATTTCCTGAAATATAAACTTTTGTTAACTTTTAATACAAAATAGAACTTGAATTTGGAAAAAGTTTGAAAAAGATAATGAGTGAATAAAGATATGAAATAAATATCCAAATATGATGTTTAATAAATATGATATCCATAAGAAAATTGCTTAATATAATATTTGGAAACAACAAATGCTTACCTTTTAATGCCAATATCTTAGCAGTTGCTCTTCCAATGCCAGAAGTGGTTCCAGTGATAATACAGACTTTGTTGTCTAGTCTTCCATCGAATTTACATGTTTTAGGCCCACACGGTGTCCATCGGAAAAAATTATAAATGCCTTCAAATATAAGTGCGAAAAAGAAACTCAGATCTGCTTTAAAAGACATGATGACAGGAATGATGGAGATCTCAGTTACTTCTGAGTCTATATCTTTAGTTTGAATGACTTTAAGAGGTTTCAAGTTTTTTAGTCTTTCTTGATCTGTGGCTTTCCTCAAAAGAAATTTCCCTCAAATGCAATACCAGTTTGTTAAATGGTTATTATATTGTTGAGACCCTTTGTAATTATAGGTTATTTACTGTAAGATTCGCCTGCATTTCAAACTTCCTTATGGCTTATTTTGATTAGTTATAAAGTTAGTGTTAAAAGTTTTCGATTCAAGATCTAGTTTACCTATAATTAAAACTTTATCATTTGTGTAAAAGATTTTAATTTTGATAAAAAAAAATGTTTGCTCATGAAAAAACCATGTCTTTCCATTTAATAGACATTCAATAAACATTGATTTGATAGACATTTCATTTCATAGACTTTTAAACTAATGGAGATTCTGGTGGTTAATAAGGTTATGGAGGTTAAGGAGGGAATGGAGGTTAAGGAAGTAATGAAGATTCTGGTTGATGTGATCCATGCCCTCCTCAACAACCAGAATCTTAACCAACAAAATTTTCATTACCCACACAACCTTAATCTCCATATCCTCCTTAACCACCAAAGTTCTCATTGCCTCCACACCTCCACAACCTCCACACCTCCACAACCTCCACAATCTCCTCAACCTCCATACCCTCCTTAACTACCAAAACCTCCATTAGCTCAAAATTTGTCTATCAAATCAAATATTTATTAAATGACATATCTATAAATTCAATGTCTATCAAATCAATATCTATCAATTCAATATCTATTAAATGGGATATAACTGAAAAAACATTTATATAATGATAATCAATTTGCAATACTTTTTATATCCTTTTTTTCGGAAAAAAGTGAAACAAATTTTGAACCGAAATGTATGAACACTAATCGAAATGACTAAAAATGTGTTGAA
>JAQFZT010002082.1:0-12617 GCA_034696325.1 Camisiidae sp. | reverse complement strand
TAACGGAGAGAAAGTGAAAGCTATTTCATGTGGTTATATTCATTCAATGACATTAACAGAAAGTGGATGTGTTTATAGTTGGGGTCATAATGAATTGGGTCAATTGGGTTTAAATAGTGAAAAAGTATTTGAAAACAAACCACAGCTCATTCAAATTGAAGTTAAAATTAAGAAAATAAGTTGTGGTCATGAACACAGTCTATTGTTATCACTTGAGGGAGATATTTATGTTTGTGGTTGGAATTGGTACAAATATTTGGGACTCAAAATAAATAAATTTAAACGGTTATTTGGACTCGAGACAAATGGATGGGAACAATTGACTCCAATAAAGTTGAATCACTCCGAAAAGTTCATTCAAATCGCATCACATAATAATTTTAACTTTTCGGCTGCACTATCAGAGAATTGTTGTTATTATGTTTGGGGAATTGATAAAATTAGTGAACCGAAAGAAACACAATTCAAATCATTTAATGAAATATTTGTTCATTATTTGGGAATTACTTATAAAAATTTTCAAAATAATGAACAAACTATCAGTCAAATTGAAAATAAAGAAATAATATTAAAGGAAAACGAAACACAATTCAAACAATTGTTCACTATAAAAGAAGTCATAGGAAGTGGAAGTTTTGGTAAAGTTTATAAAGTTTTTCAACAAATTGAACAACAATTCTATGCAATGAAAGAAATCCATTTGAAAGGTATTATTCATTATATTTTTCAAACATTGAAAGATTCAAACATTAAACGCTTTTCGCCTGAAATTAAAATTTGTTGATATTTCACATTAGATTTTGAATTAATTTCAATGATTTCTTACTTTTCCTTAATTTTAAAAAAGAATTTTTATAGAATAAATTATAAAGTATTTACTAATGTAATACCCATTTTTGCTAGTTTATCATATTGTAATGATTTAAGCAATACTGATACAAAAAGAGGAAAAATACATTATAAATGAAATAACAAAAGACGATAAGGCATAGAGACAATGCATTAATTTCTGCAACAAAAGAAAGCCAGATTGAGAGACAAATCTTATTCAGTGAATATCTCATTGTTTTTCTGTAGACTAATGAAGGTTTAAAAATAAGAATCGGGGTTGAATGAGTCGGGATGACCAATAAGTGGCATGAAGTCAATTAGAAAAGAGAATTTGGTATATAAACCCTTTGACCCTTTTTATAAAGTTAAAAAGTATATAGAAATGATTCCCGTCAAGCCGAGAGTGGATTTGGATTTGGATTGGTTGACCTGGCGCATATAATGAGACCACATCCCTCTGATTTTTTTGTACAGTACTTTCTCTCTCCCTCTCTTTGGCCCTTAGGTTACTATCTTCTCTGCTTTTACTCTTGACTCATTTAGTATGCTTCTATTATTGTGCTGTATTTCAGGCTTCAGCACTGCTGTACTTGCCCACCCAGTCCCTTCTTGAAGCTTCATTTTTGAGCGATTTTTAGGTGTCTTCCCACATCTCAGAATTTCACTTTTTAGAAAAGTCCTTTATTAGAAATTCATTTGTTAGAAATAGTAATTGAGGTTCACCAGATTATGGAGGTTATGGTGGTCAATATTGTAAACCTTGTTATGGAGGTTAATATTGAAATTGATTTCTATGAATTTTCATTTCTGTATTTGAAACTTATTTCGAAAAAAATATTAGCTAAAAAAATTGTATCACCTCCATAGCCACCATAACCAGGTTCACCACCATAATTAGGTTCTCCTTCATTTCAATTAAAATTTCTAACAAATGACTTTTATAACATGTCAATTTCTAACAAGTGGGATATGACCGATTTTTATGGGTCCCTCAGTCTCATTAAAACAAAAAAGTAAACTTCGAAACAAGAAGTTCAGCCAAAAGCAAGCGCAAACCCAGACCATAAGGTCTAGAGGCGCACAGGCCTTGATTGATTGATTGCTAATATTGTTAAATCTGCTCTTACGATTTTATTCTATCTTATGGTCACATCACTTTCAAATATTTTCGACTCTTCATATTGAATAGTTTAAATATTTTTAACATTTTTGCCATTTTATCATTATAATACCTTCCTAAATAATTAAAAGAATAACTTCTCAATTGTCTGAAGGATTTTCTGAACAAATTAAAGCAAATACTTTAAAAGAAATACAAATAATGGCGAGATTGGAAAGTGATTATGTTATACATCATAAGACGTCATGGATTGATAATAACAGTACTCTTTATGTTGTTATGGAATTGTGTTTCAATACATTACGTGAAGTTCTTAAACAAAAGCAACTGGAATTCAATCGAAAAAAATTCGAAACAATGACTCCAATTGAATACTATATTTCGAGTGAATTATTCAAAGAAATACTAGAAGGAATTAATTATTTGCATAAATTGAATCCTCCAATAATTCATAGAGATTTGAAACCCACAAATATTTTGATCACTTTTGGAACAAATGGAAGATTTGTGAAAATAGCAGATTTTGGTTTAGCCACTTATCATAAATTCGGTGAACAATCACATACTGAAGGTTTGGGAACATTTAAATATATTGCACAAGAAGTAAAATGTGGAAAAAGTTATGACTTGAAAGCAGATATTTTTAGTTTGGGTGTTATTGCACAAGAATTATTTGATATAGATATCAATGAGTGAGTGTTTAACTTTTTACTAAATTCTCAGTTAATATTGATTTTCTTTGAAATTGTTCAGATCTAATTAATTGACCTGTTTCAATATTTCAATATTTAAATTATGTTCAACTAAAAGCTAAACATTACTATTCAGTGTATTTTTTAGTTCAATAAAAATTAGTAAAACTTTAATTAAATTTATAGAGCTGAGGATATAATTAAATTATAATTTAAAATATAGAATCTATCCAAATAACGAAGTTTTAAAATTTTAGGATATTTTTCAACCTATCCATTATTTATTTTTATTTTATAGGTCTACAAATACTCCAATCAATAATCTATTAATAAAAGACAGATTTAAGATTATCAGTGAATATATTGCGGAAATGATGGAATCGAAGACAATTAGAAGACCTGATTGTGAACAACTCTTGAAGAATAAGAGTTTATGGTATTTGGATATGAATTCAATTGAAAGAGATTTGACTCAACAAAAGTTCAATGAATTATCAATTAGTGAACATTCGATAGAAAAGTGTTTCTATATGTTTTTCATTAAAACAAAACTAATGTTTAATTATTGATAAGTATCGACTGTCGAAACTTTAAATTCCTTTAATAAGATTAAGGAAAATGAAATAAGCAATAAAAATAATGGACAATTTCCTTATAATAGTTGATATAGATATGAGTTTGTTATTATTATCATCATTTGTTTATTATTGATCATTATTTCTATACTTTTCTATTCAATTTTGTGGTAATGTTTGAAAGTGATTTCATGTAATATGTGAACAACTCTTGAAGAATAAAACTTTCTTGGTATAATAGAATTAATGCTCAAATAAATGATCGCAATAAATTCGAATAGCTATATCGAACGATGAGTTAAAATTTCAAAACTTGAGACCTATTTTATACAAATCCAATTCTCAGCAAAAGAATGGTTACAAACATCTCCACATTTATAACTAAAAGTTTAGCTAAAATGACATCAAATTTTTTTAATTAATTGTGATTTAGTGACAGGAGATGTAAAAATAATCTCTAAAAACCCTATAACTACTCTCTGTTTTGTAGGTGGCGCATAAGGATGGCCACTTCAATCGTTCGATATGGGTTCAAATACTTTCATAGGAATGCTTTATAGATGTTATATTATAAAATGCTTTGCTTATACAAATTTATGAGATAAAAATAAGACTTTATATGTCATAAAACTGTTTTAACATTTTTATTCTTTTATATTTTCAATATTTTATTATTATCTTTATTTTTGAGATAAGATATAAATGTAAAGAAAAAACTATTGAAATACAATAAACACTTGAAGTTAAGGTGTGTCTCAAAACAATAGAATAGAAAATGTAGATTTGCTTAATTGGTTTACAGAAGATTAATTAATCTATGATTTAATTTTTCATATTTTTATTTGTTTCTTTAGTTCTACAAATACTCGAAAGGATAATCGTTTATTAAAACACAGATATAAGACTATTCATCATTATATAAAGGCTATGAAGTCAGACAATAAGAATAACAGACCTAATTGTGAACAACTCTTGAAGGGTTTATGGTATTTGGATGCAACTGAAAATGATTTGAATCAACAAAAGTTCAATGAATTATCAATGAACTATCGATAGAAAAAAAGTTTCTATAAGTTTTTCATTTCAATGAAATTAATTTATTTGAGAATAACTTATAAGAATTTAGCCGTGTGTGTGAAATTTGGTCGCTGTAGCTGAAGAGGTTCTCGAGATATTCAACAAAACATTTAACTTATAAACTGTAACTTTTTCAAAAAAAAATTTTTATGTAAGACAATAAATCCGAGATTTCAGTATATCAAATGAATTAAACTTAAAATAGTAAATAAAATAAAAAAAAATTTGCAAAACATTTTCGCATACTGTTACCTCGAAGCTGGCATCGCCCATAGGTTCGTCCAGATCTAACCTCCTTGAAAATGGTTAAACCTGGCTTTCTCGAGTCGTAACCCAACCTATGGTTGGCTTGGTGACCTAACCTATTCTCCCTTAGTTCATACCAGGTTTGGTTTGGGTTACGACTCGAGAAAGTCTGGTTTAACCATTACGAGATACTAAACCAAACAAAGATGAATATTTTGTATGAAACTAAAAATCACGTTCGTCATATCTTAGCAACTAAGCTACCTAGAAGCTTGAGATTTTATGTCAATGTTGAGGATAATAAGCTTGTACTTCAGCCCTATTTTCAGCTTCGTAGCTCAAGTTATCAGAGGGATATTCGAAAAAGAATTTTAAAATTCATTTGGATCTAGATTAAAAAATAAGAGGCCTCGTCACCCAATATTATACTTGTAACCTTTAGGGGTAATGCCCTATCAGAATATGTGGGTGTCACCTCTGAATCACTCCGAGCATTTTCTAAAGAATACCTAATAATTTTAATGTAAACACATGTCGTCGACCACTTCATCAACATTTCTGGGTTTGTTTTAATTGTGTTCAAAATTATGTACAATTAAAACTAATATTTTTTCTATAATTTGACAGAAGATTTAATAAATTGATTATACTTAACGACTGCGATGTCAATGACGATAATCAGACGACAAGAAGTGGAAGTTTTCCAACCTATCCATTATTTATTTTTATTTTACACTGAAGGCATTAAATATTTACATAAATTGAATCCATTAGTAATTCACATAGACTTGAAGCCCACAGATATTTTAATAACTTCTAGAATTAATGGAAGATTTGCTAAAATAGCAGATTTTGGTTTAGCCACAAATCATGAAATCGATGACCAGACTCATACTGAAGTGTTGGGCTCATTGAGATATATGCCTCCAGAATTGATGAGAGGAAGAAATTAAGACTCAGACATATATAGTTTGGGTGTTATTATACAAGAATTGTTTGGTGTCGATATTTATGCATGAGTTTAATATTCAAACTTTTATACTGTAGTAAACTTTGATTTCGTTAACCCGACACATTCACAACGAACATCTTTATTACGAAAGTCTTTATTTCATCATCTTTACTACGAATTTATATCAATATCTATTAATAAAATGTGATTTAAATGCTCAAATTAAATTATTTGAACTATTTTAACTTCAATAATATTTTAATATGCTGAATAAACTTTATTGAAACAACAGATTCTGGAATTTATTATTCAAATCTCATTTCGAGCTAAAGTTATATAATTCAAATAATATTAAAAATAATATAATATAATTAACTTAAATTAGGCTTAATAAAGATGGATCAAATTGAGCTGAAATAAATTTAAATATTTTCGTAGTAGAGACTATGGTAGTACCAATCAAAGAATTGAATAAAATTTAATAAAATATTAGTTATTGTGAATTTTCGGGCGGCTCGAGCAGGTTGACTTTTTTAGCTCTTCGGATTCTGGCGGGTTGAAGAACAAGCCAAGAAAATTCAGGCTTGTCGAGACCCTGCTTTTAAACTATATGAACATATCTAACGCACATAATATATTAATAATTTTAATAGATAAACCACAGTTTGGTGGTTTCAAATGAGCGCAGGACATGATTCTCGATTAAATAATTGAATTATTTTGAGAATACAGAATATTTATAAGAAGAATAATGTTCATAGTTTTTGTCTTTTTCCAATCTTTTATTTATTTTCATCATTTAGTTCTACAAATAGTCCAATCGATAATCCATTACTGAAAGAGAAATATAAAACTATTCATAAATATATAGTGCAAATGATGTCAACGATGGGTATAAACAGATCTGATTCTGACCACTTTCTGACTAACTCCCGACGGGTCTGGCCAACTCCCGAAATTTTTATCCCGATGAGTTCTCTTTATCATTCTGAGTCCATTAATACCTCACTTGACCAGATCCGACCACCCGAACCCCCTCAATTTAACAATAAAGTATTTTGCACCTAAAGAGCTATTTAAAGGGTATTTTATTACAATATGACTCCCAAAACTTCATTTATTTCACTTTTCTCTAGTCATATGACACGTGCAATTATGAGTGCAATAAGTGGACAAATTCTATTCATTGTTTGTGCAATAATTTGTTTTCATCAATTGATTATCATCAATTGTTCACAAATTTATTCATTACCACCATTGTAAATACTCATAAAAAAAATATTATCTGCGTTTGTATCAAGTCAAGCCCACCTCATCGCGTTGGTCCCTGGGTCACGCTAAAGGGCTCCTGCATTCGGTTAATTCTGTGTACTTGGCTCTTTGGATGAAAAATGCTTTATTGTTGAATTGAGGGGGTTCGGGTGGTCAGATCTGGTCAAGTGAGCTATCGATGGACTCCGAATGATTAGGAAAACTCATCGGGAAAAAAATTTCGGGAGTTGGCCTGACCCGTCGGGAGTTGGTCAGAAAGTGGTTAGAATCGGGTCAAATCTGGTCTCAAAGAGCTCAGTTTGGCGAACTGAATCCAACGATGCATCACACTTGGGGGTATCGGCAACTCCTTAGATCTACCCTGATATTTGATTTTTCTGTAATCGTTTTCGTTTAGGGTTTCATTTGATTGAAAAGACAAGAAGTGCGCCATAAAACAGATCCATTGAATTGTTATCATTTTCTAAATATTAATCCATTGCTCTTTAAGTGATTCGTGAGTTAAAAACTCAATACTTTGAGTGCAAAGTATTTAAGGGTTAAGTTCTTATGAGTGAAGTCATCCTTTAATATGAGATGCAATTCATTTATTTGAAAACAGCTCGTCGGTTGAGTTCTATAAAGTGCCATCTATACTTTATTGGAAAAATATCATTACAAGATAAACGACTTCAAAGTTTCAAAGTTTTGATTAAAAATGAATGGAATGATTTAATTCTTGGTTGAATGGGCTATCGTTACATGATTTTCAGAAACTCTGAAAATAGAGATTGTTTCGGTTTTCTGACTTCTTTATAAGAGATCTAAGAATACATTTTTCGAGTTAGGCTTTATGGAACTTTAATTAAGATTAAAATTGAGTTCTATAAAGTGCCAACTCATTAAAAATCCAGAATAATGCAATTCCTCTGATAATCAAAAAGTAATACCACAATTAAGCATCAAAGAAAATTCATTGAAAGAAAAAGTTTCAACTTATAATCATACATACTGTAGTATTGATTAAGAAACTAAAAGTATAATATTTGCTTCATTCCGTATGAATTAGAAATCCATAAGACTTCTAAAGAATTTACGAATTTTATGAAATTCTTTATCGAAACAGAATTTTGTAAAAATGCAAAACATATTATTTGGAGCGTTAATTTTAATTATCAAAACAAGAATTGGTTGCTTTTCTGTAATTTAGTCGCAATTATTAATGATTCTACCAATGAATTAGAGATTTTAACACTCAAATACTTGGAAGTGGGGCACACCTACATGTCATGTGATAGTTTACATGTAAATATTGGATCTAGTATTAAGAAATCTGTATATATTTATTCTACATTTAATTTCATGAAAATAGCTGAAAATTCAAGAAAAAACTGTATCGTGAAATATATAACTCAGGAAAATGTGATAAAGTCTAGCGATCATTTAAAAAGTTCAAGTGAAAAGTCTAACTTGAATATTTTCCATATATCGGATTTATAACAAATCGAATTTGGGAAACGGAAGTTTGAAGTTTTTGTTAAATTAAGTCATAATGAAAACTTCGAGCCCTTTGTTATATTGAAAAAGAAATTTAAAGATCAAATAATTAATTGTGTTGAAACATTGTTCCGAACATAATACAGATCGGATTTTTTAAAACAGGACTCAGAAAGTTATAGTTATAAGGCTTTTATTTCAATAAACTTGATAACTGTATAACTTCAAAGCTTCAAAACTCAAATAAGGAAAACTTCAAAGTTTATACATAAATAAAATTTCTTTAAAGGTAAATGCATACTATAAGCCCCTATTGCTAATCGTCTTCTTCACTATAAACTGACATATAAAGTGATTTCTTATACATATTTCATAGACGAACAGACAGACAGAGGCACAGAAAATACCAAACTATAAAGGTTTTCAAAGAATGATAACAAAAAGTACTTCAAAACAAGTTCTATATTTATTATTATTATTAAAAATGATCTTTAAGTTGATTTGGGTTTTATAACCACAAGATAAGGCTGTTGTAAATAAACCACTTGATTGACCGGTACTAAAGGAATGTCATCTAAATTGAGTTTCTGTGGATCAGATAATAGATTCATTGGAACATTTTTCATAACAATTGTTCTGTCATCTCCAGCTGATTCTTGTTGTTGTGATTGTTGTTGAGGAACCACACCATAAACAGGTTGAATATTATAAATGGGATTTGGATTCTGATAAATAACTCTTCGTTGAGCTTCTGGTGCTTTTTCATAACGAAGAAATCTCTGATGAATCGCTGGTTTATTTACTACTGTTGTCTTTAATTGTCTTTGACTTATAGCTACTTTCTGTTGATTACATGGACTTGATATATAACGACCCGATACTTTGTTCAAAACTTTTGGTCCGCAAGTATTACATGAGTCTTTGAGAAAAAGATTTGATTATTTGAAAAATTATAGTTTTTAAACTTCAAAACTTACTCAACAATAGTATTGACGTAAAAACTATTAATAATAAAATGTTTGTATTGAATGCCATTTTATTGAAAACCGTATGTTTTTATGGAATTCAATTTATTACTCAATAATGAAAACGTAATCATAAACTCATTCATAAAAAGTATTTATTATTAGTAAAAAAAGTTTTTATTTCATAATAGCTTCAATTAAAGCATTTGTTTTTCTTCTTTTATTTTATTGAAAGTGTGGACCCAAGTATTGATAGGTTCCCATAAAAACATGTCTTTCATTATGTTCAACACATAAATGATCACTTACTTGATTCATAACAATGTCTTCCAATGTATTACTTGTTTGTTTTTTTCAAAATTTTATACTCAAAACCTTATACTCAATAAACTCTGCGTTATTTACTTTTAACACTCATTAGAAAAAGTGTGTTCACCACTTGGATAGAGCTTTGTTTTTGTTTGAGTTATGAATGGGTACAACTTTATTGCTTTAATTCAAATTGTATTGTCATTCAATGAAAATACAAAATATAAAATAATTAATTTGATTGTCTTCTGAGCCGAACGTTTTCGAGTCAAATAAATTTTAGAAATCAATTTCCTTTTTCAGGGCTTAAAAGATGTCAAATAAATTTAATGAACTTTTTATAACAACTAAATAAGTGACACGAGATTAACAACAATGCTTGATATGAGACATAATAAAAAACTTTAAAAACTATCGAGTTTTTGCTGTCTTTAAAAATTGAGATAAAATTGTGATCAAACAGGCGACAAACACATATCTTTATCCATGTAAATATTTTCAAACCATTTGTTATTTCGTTTTTACCTCTTTTTTCAAGATTAAAAGTATTTGAAATAAATGTCAATCAATAGAGATGAAGCACTTTTATTGCGCTTTAGTTTAGAAAATACTTTTTGCAGAATAAAGTATAATATTTATCAAAATGTCGGAAATAAACACTATTTTAAACACAATTTTGGATAATTTGATGATTAATAATGAAAATAGAAGTTCAAAATTTTTGCCATCAATTAAGTCAAAGTTTACATATATTTTCTTTGAAGCATTGAATTTACTTTTATTGGACAACACATGAGTCAATATATAAAAAATTAGGCCTCCATTCATTGGATAACTCCAAGTCAAAGAGATAACTCTCGAAACCGAAGCAATCAATAAGTTGTATAAAAACAGCCATCGAAGTATTAATGAGTTTAAAGTAATTTCGTTTATACTCCACAGCGATTGTACTCAATTGTCATACAAAAGCACTTCATCACAAATATTATTCAAACCTTTGACACCTAAATGTGTAACCATTTGACCTGTCCGGCTGACATGTCCTCCGAGTCTTCGCCACAAGAATGAACATCAAATAGTTTGTTTTAGCTTAAGTTTTTATGACGAGCTTTAGCTTCACTATTCGATACTTTTCGATACTATTGTTCTTTAATTTCTCAAAGCTTTTCAATAATGCGAGTGAAGAGCCTTTTCCTCCATTCAGTGTTGAAATTACTGCAAATTTCTATTATATATTCGTTCACTTTATGTGAAAATTGTTATTATTTTTAACAATAAATTAAACAAAAGTTCAATTCATTAAAAAAAAGTTTTTCTTTATTTATAATCAAAATATTTATTATTTTTCCAAAAATATTAAAACTTTTTGGAACTATTTATATTTAATGAGTTGTATTTATAGTTTATTTTATATATTGTTTGTATTGTTAGTCACGCGACAGTCATAAGGAAGCATAAGAGAGCGCGACACAAGATCTGAACTTCATTGTTGTTATTTTATGTATATTTTAAGTCATTTTTTTATACAACCTTTTTGTTGTGATTTTTTTTTAACATTTTTACGTTTAATTTATTTGGAAAATTGAGAAAAAAGATGAAAAACATTGATTCAATTGAATATGTGGTTAAACTAAATTTAGTATTTGATTATGTTTTCTACTCTTTCTATGATATGTGCTTACTTGGGAGCACAACCAATCGTCCGCACACGATTCGTCCATTCCCTGTTTTCAATCTCTTTAATAACTAATTCCCAAAAAATGTATCCCATTTTCAAACTGATAAATAAATTAAAACCAAAGATTTCATATAAGATTGACAATTTGAAACTAGTTCATTATCAACAGAATCTCTACATATTAATACTTTAAATGTTAATTAAATTTTGGAACGCTTTCGTTAGATCGCATTCAGAACTGTGCAAAACCTCGAAACCTGAAACGTCTAAATCGAAAATAAATATTATAATATGTAGTGATGAGTTTAAACATTTTGGGTTTGACATTTCGAACAGGTACATTTGGACTGGTATTGTTTAAATGTAACAAATAATTAAGAACTGAACAATTGAGTGTATAAAAAACTGCTGCATCAGCTGATCCTCAGGGATAGCTCTGGTATTTAATCTATATGTTAAGTCTTGAAGATGACAAAAATAGTCTTAATTTATAGTTTTATTAGTGTTATCATTCATTGATTAAATTTAAAAGTATTTTGTTATGTGTTTCCTAAGGGTTTGCGTCCTTCCAGTAAAGATGATGTTTTTAACAATGATAATCATTTTTCATGAGAAACTAAATTATTTGACTTTCATTTCATACAAGAACATTATGAGAAGAGAATAGAATAACGATTCCTATTTCGATTCTTAGAATAGATATTATACTTTTTAGTAATAGGAAAAGAACAATTGATATCTTTGTAAAAAACAAATTCAATAGAGAGACTAATGAAATAATGTTTTAATCATTTATTATTAAATTTAAAGTCTTATTCAAAATAAAGATTAAATTTAAGTTTTAAAACGTTATACAATACAGTTAAATACTGAATAACAGCAATAATTAAGAATTTTTTAAAGTAATAATCATGACATTTCAATTTTTTTCAATTGAAGTATGTTTTACTTTTAATTATAGTTTTCCTCTTCTATTTTTACAGCTTAAGGAAAATTTTTCAGGAACAGGAATAGGAATAAGAATAGAAATCGAAATTTAAAAATTGCAGGATTAGGAATAAGAATAGGAATCGAATTAAAAAAAATTCTAAGAATAGGAATAGGATTAAAAAATAGGAATCGAATCATCACTACTTGAGGCTCTCAAGTATTGATATCATAAACAGGGACTAAAAGATATTTGGCAACAAATTAGCACATTATTTATGTATTTAAATAAACTATTTAAATGTTTACATTTTTTCAGAAAAATTAACAGACCTCTATTAAGGTATACCTTTATAGAAATCATAATTGCTTACTATTCCTTTTTTAAGTTTCTCCGATCTAAAAGTGCATACTTTCATACAATACACGATTTCGTATAGGTCTACCCATAGAAGGAGTTTTACAGTGAAGTTCAGAGTTTGACAGTAAAGCTTTAA
>JAQFZT010002081.1:0-12618 GCA_034696325.1 Camisiidae sp. | reverse complement strand
AACACTGCTGACTGTATCGATTCCATTGGCCACTAAATGAACACTTTCTTTACTCAAAAGCGTTGAGTCAACTGTTGTAACAAATAATTAGTTATAGAGATTTTAATTTGAATAATAAAATTAAAATTTTGATACCATTGAATGTTCTCTCATATGTCCAGTTATCACGAGAAACCCATCTATAATTGATATCATTATATTCTTTATATAAATCCTCTTTAAGGACATTATCTCTTCGCAGATCCGAATATATACTGCCCGGAACTTTAGCTTTTGCTGAAACAGCTGTAAAATTGTTAAAAAATTTTAATCACTCAATCATTAGTTTCTAAAATTGTTGATTTGATTACATTTGTTAGAACTGATTGCTGTCCATTCACTGCCGTCTAAAGACAAATATTCCGCTGAACCAAATCCTGCTATAAAAAATAGCGAAAGTAAAGTTACCAATACTTTTGCCATATTTACGAGATGTTCAATGAAATGAATATTTTTTGATATTTATATAGACTATTGTTATCTCTCAACTTGACATTGAGAATACTTATATTTTTGATACCTGTGTGAAATCAGAAAATCAAATCTGAATAAGTGGTTCAATATTTTTTTACAAAATACGATGTATTTTCTCTACTATTTAAATAAGCCCTTAAATTGTTAGAAAGCAATTCTTCAATACATTTTTGAATGAAGTGTATTATAAAAATACTATTTTTTACTGATAGATTCAAATATCAATAATTCATGTATTTTATAATTAAGATATGACAAAAAAACTACTCTTCTTTTTAACGAAAACATTTTTTCCTTATTATTTTGTGATATTTGATTGTCATTAATTAAGATTATCTCAAGAGTTACAATCTTTTCGAACCTTGTATTGAGCTTTTGTTACTACCAATTAATTTATAGCTAATTTTTTATCTTTGCAAATATGTTCAAGTCATAGCTCGTTAAAATTATGCATCAAATTGTCATTGAATGACAAGCTATTTATTAAAAATTCATTTATCAAATTCAAGAAGAAAACAAAGGGTTTCAAAATCAAATTTAAGAAGTTTTCATGCATTAGAATTTTACATATTTAATAACTAGTCTTCGAAAAAATCACTTTTATCTTTAATTGATGGGTAGCTTTCAAATACATCCTACCATTCAATCATACTTTCCTTAATTTAAAATAAGATTCACTTGTATTGATAGCTAATGAACAGGTTGTCGTGATTCAAATAAATCGCCGAAATATTTAAATTACTGTAGAGTTGAATCCGGAATAATGATTGACAAAATCAAAAACATTGAACTATTCTATCTATGAATAAGGAAGACAAATGTTGTCAGAGTCACTGACACTATATATTGTAATAAAAGTTATGTGAAATCATTTTCATAGCTTTCATATCCACCTCTTCCTAATCAAATAATTTTCAAATATATTCAGAAGAATCCCATTAATTACATCACCTTTTCTTAAGGCAATATTATTTTACATAACTTATAATTACTTCACTATTAAATGAGTTTTTTCTCATCCGCTTCTTATTTTTGAAAATTGTACATTTTTCTTAATTTTATGAAAGAGAGATCGCTATCGAAAAGTCCGGTTGAAGACTGCCATCAATCAAAAAATAATTTTTATTTATAGTTTTATTAACTTTATAGTCAATGATATGGGAAATTAAAGTAATTGAGAAAATAGTTGAAAGAGTTATCTTCTCATAAGAAATAATGACTGAGATTTTATGGATTGAAGGATCGGATCTTAAAATTGAACCTCAAGTGAGAACTTTAAATATTAAATGCTTTTATGGTCAAGTATTTCAAAAACATTAAATACATCTCAAATAAATAGATGTTTAGATAAAGACTTGTATTTTTTGGTAACGTTCGTGATATTTTCAAGAAGTTTTCATGTTTTAAAAACTTGAATTTTTTCCTTTAAATGAGGATTACATTAGAAATGCATAAATAGTTTAAAAAATGATTCATTTCTAAATTCCGTATCAGTTTCGCGGTTTCTCTGAAGCAAAAAAGTTAATAAAGAGGTGTTACTCAACATTTATTGTGTTAATTTTGAATGATTTTGAATTTTAATTTATAAAATTGACTCATTTATACTGGTTGTAAAACAAACTTTTAAATAACTGCAAAAAGCATTTGAAAAATGCATTGAATGATCGCTTCGAGCATTTTCCTAGTTTTCACTTTCGTAATACTTATTCTAACCTTCAAACCTATTATCTTGATTTCAGTACAAGTACTTCAAGTCAAAAATCGAAGTCAAGATAAAATAAACATTATTTTATTTACTTTTGAAAGAGTTCTAATTATAGTTTACTTTAAAACTGGAAACATTTGCTCTAAAGAATCACCAGATGTTTAATTGTTGCAATTTTTAACTTTGATTTAGGGTTTGATTACATAAGAAATTTGAAATCAAATTTGAAATCAAATAAATCATTAGTATAGTTATGAAGTGATAAGCTATGAGGTTATCAAAGTATGAATTTTGTGCTAATTCAATATAAGATCTGAATCTAGATTTTATCTACAAAATTAAAATACTATAAAAGTAATTTTAAGCTAATTAATGAGCTATTAAATAATTTGTTAGCAAATAATGTGGTTTATAAAATTGAGGAACATTTTTATGACTAGTTATGGGTGTTCTTAAAACATTTTTATTTATAGGTTGCACACAATTTCACCTAAAAATAAGTTTATTTCGTGGAAATATTATATGAATACCTTTTTTGTTATTGTCACATGGTTTTAATGACTTAATTTCAGAAATTTCAGACTTAATTTTCAAATGCAATGTTGAGATTTTGATCCTAAATAGTCAAAATTCAATGTCTTCGTTAAGGAAGAAGAGATTCATTCAAAGAATTCTCTAATGGTCTTAAAGTTAATGATATTTCGGAACTTTTAAGTGTTCATTCAATAAAATTTGTCATTAAAGTAAAACTATATCTAATGTTAAAGTTAATGATTGAAAATTCTTTGGAGCTATACTTTTGCAGACATTATTTGGCAGTGAAAACAGGTTTTGCTAATCATCAGAACTGTGTTATTCACTAAAAATCACTGTTAAGAAACTTCTCATAAGTCATTCTAGAGAAATCACTCAATGAATACTATCTATTGATTCAAAGTATAGTTTCATTTATCACTTGTTTGTTTGTTTAATAATAATAACTATATTTTGTTTATCTATTTATTTATTTTATGTTCACAACACGATTTGCTCTGTTTCTAAGGGCTCATCATTTATCAAATTGAAAAAAAGTTGACACTGAACTAGAAGTGATCATGTGATTTGACATGATTTACAATCATGTATCGGATTTTACAACTGGATTATTAGTGCAACTTATCATTGTATTGTTCAATAATCAATAATCAACTCAACATATTCTACTTATCAAGTTGTCATTCCTTTGTTGTCGTACTTGAAAGTGAGCTCTCAATAACTTTAACTAATAGTTGCAAATTATATATAATAATAATTTTTCTTCAAAATTTACCATATGATTAATGTTTAAAGTTATTAAGGCTTATGATTTGCACCGAATTAACATAACTTCAAAGTAAAAGCAAACTCAAGCATAATATTTGAAATATAAAAAATGAAAAATATAATGTCTTCGATGTCTATGCAAATAATTTTCAACGAGTTCACCATAAGAATTGTTATTAAATCTTAAGCTATAACACAATAATTCTTATGCCAAACGCATACTCGACAAGAAACAAATAGGCCTTTAGGGGTTGAATCAGGGCTTGAATAGTGGCTCAAACTAACAGTTTTTTATAACATAAGCTCTATCTTTCTATCAAAGAGGATAATTATCTATTTCATAGTTAAACACACCTTTTGCGGCTTAAGATCATATAAGAACATATTTATCGCACGTGATTATCATAATAATGCCTTATTATTAATACTTTCTGAAAATAATAACGATTATCAGTGATACCCAGCATTTATCCATTTATTTCTTGACAAAAGTACTAATGATTTTGCGAATCAATTGCTATCTTATGTTTGCACCGCTTTCGTAGTAAGAC
This sequence comes from Camisiidae sp., assembly GCA_034696325.1. NCBI lineage: Eukaryota > Metazoa > Arthropoda > Arachnida > Sarcoptiformes > Camisiidae > Camisiidae sp. The sequence continues at coordinate 8,547 of JAQFZT010002081.1, read as the reverse complement.
TTATAATCTGTTGAGTTGTTCCCGAGTTTTCCTCTCAAAATCGGTGAGTTTTAACATCATTTTTATTGTTTAAAAGTTTTTTCTGTTAAATATAAGTTAGTATTACATTCCATCATATCATATGATTTTGAATAAATTTTCTTTATCTTTTTTACTGATATAAATCTTTCTGCATAACTGCAACCGTCTCTTCAATTGCATGTTTTCTCTCTTTCGGTGCATATTATGGATGAGTTATTTATTCAAACCTTCACTTCTTGTTAAAATAAGTAAAAAAGTATTTTCAATTCTGACTGATTGTTATTTGCCGTTTTCTTTCAGAATCTGTCTCGACCTTATAGTTAAGTTTCAAACAAATTTTAAGTTTATTTACGAATTGTTGTCATCAAAGCTCAATACAAGACAAGGACAGCTCTTTTTTTCGAATAAAACTTCTCTTTTCAATGTTAAATCTGTAAGTTTTATGATTTTGTCTTGTTTTCAAATGCTTTTTATCCACAAATATCAGGAAAATATTTATTTGTGTCTCTTTCTGATAATTTTTTTTATTTCAAATATTTTTATTCATGAGATGATACCTTACATATCGTTTACTTGTTTTTGAATCATATATTTATCTTAATTGATCTAAATTTTATTACTATTTGAATCTTGATAATTTAAAGTTGAGTTTAATTATTCAAAGTATTTATACAAAGATTTTTTTAGAAGTTGAATTTTTTTTTATTTAATCAAAAAAAGTCAGAAAAAGTTTGAGTGATATTTAATTTGATTTTTATTTTATTTTTGAATATCACGATTTTGAGAAGAATGTTATAATGATTCAAATATTTCATCAGCTAATAAGGTTTCGGTTAATTATTTTCAAAGAGAAAACTTTTTGCTATTTCCTTATATTACGTGAAAAACTCGCGAATCTTTACATTTGAATGTATACAATAATAAAGTTTATTTGATGTTTAAACTTTTTTATATTTACTAGTATTCATTACTTTTATGACAATTTTTTGCTTTTCTAGTGATAACTCTATTTTAAAGTAAAAAATTTTACTTAACTTCTTCACAATCAATCAAATCTTGCAATGAATACTAATATGAAATGAAAAATAAGTTATTGTGAAGATCAATGTCATTAAGAGCTTTCTTAATAAATTTATTTTATTGACAAATTGTCGAAAATTTGATCGTTTATAAGCTCTAAACATTATGATAAAGAGTTTTGGTGCCATATTCTGAGGACATTACGAAATATCCTAATTCAAAATGTCAAAAACCTTTTATCCATAAATGGATGTTCAGTCCTATTCTTAATATAAGAAATCAGAATTAGTATCAAAATTAGAGAAATCATCATAAATCGATTCAATGGGTCCAAGTATTCAATTAATTTTAGTTAAAGTCTAAGTAGTTTTAGGATATTGTGAGCATTATAGAGAGTCATATTATAGAGAAAAGCTTGAGTTTTGCACAGTTCTCACAATCACTGACCTTTTTATGAAAGAGATTCAGTTTATTATAGGGATAACTCAGGATAAATGGGTGTTTAAAAGTTTAGTTTTCTAGTTTCAGGACAGGAGACTCGGGGATAATGAGTTTTTTACATCTGAGTTTATACATTTCGAGGTGTAGCCAAAATATACTTTGACAGTAAGCCTTGAGTCTTAATTCCGCAAATATTCCAGTAAAAAGGTATTAAATACTTGATAAGTTTGTATAAGTAATTTATCAATTTGGTAAAGTTTTATTGCTTAAACTTTTTCTCAATCATTCTTACGAAAAACGAGTACTGATCCATTTGAATGTCCATTTGATTTATTTTAGCCTTCATTGCCTATTCAAAGTTAGAGATAAAATCAAAGTTTTTTCTGGCGTCTCTTCATTTCCACAGACCCTTTATTGCATTTCATTAAAGCTCAAATTATATATTAACTTATTTAGCATTTCATTAATGACAGGCTAATTATTATTATTATTGAATTCAAGTATTTTAGAATTAGATTTGAATTGCAATTCAAATAATTTATTTCTGAATAGTTATTACTACTGGAGTTCTGCTTATTTTGATAGAAAAATCAATTTAAATTTAGTGAAGAGCTTAAGCTCACTTTGCATGAGCTTCGAGCTTATCACACTAAGTTTGAGCTTGAGCTTTGAGCTTATTGTAAAAAATCCTATTATTCATTAAAAAATTGATTTAAATGCTTGTTTTACGAATACGATAATATAACTAAAATTTTTCATTATTAAAATAATCGTTGTAAGATTTCAAGCACATCATAGACCTAATTAATTGTTATTAGTTATCACAGGGGTTCCCAATCGGTGGTACGCGTACCAGTAGGTGGTACGCGGAAGAGTGTCTAGTGGTACGTCAAGGTTATTTAAATTGTGGAAAAAGGTATTTTCTAATAGTAAAAATGAAAAAATTAAGTCAAAAATAGAGGAATCTGAGCTGTGACAAGTATCTACTGGTACGCAAAATTTTCACCTAACTCGAAATGGTACGAAGGTTGGGGAACCCCTGAGTTATCAAATCAACAGTTTTTAAGAATATTTCTTCAATTGGAATGCATATTGAGCTAAACAAGGATTTAAAGTTTCATGATTTTGCCATCAATCTATTATATCAGTATTTCTAGTATTCATTGATCTTTTCATTTTCATAAATTTCTTATTTGGAATTTTTCATTCAACTTTTTCTTAATAAATAAAACTTCTGTATTATTAAAGATGCTTTAACTTAGCTCAGCTCAAGCTCAAGCTTAGCTTATGTTCTTCACTATTTATATTCTGTTATTAATAATTGATATATGATTTGATGATTGCTATGATTTGCGTCGAATAAATTACACAAGAATTCTTCAATGATATAAATTTGAAGGAAATATTTTGAAGAAGACATGAATTATCAAATTGATTTAGTGAGGAATTTTCTTACAATAATTATTAGTTTTGTGTTATACAGCTCTGTGTTTACCATTTGAACTGCAAAATATTAAGCCAAGTCAGTCATGATTACTTCATGGCCACTATTCATGGCTATTCTTTTGTTGTAAATCACGGTCACATTCAAATCCATTCGAGATTAAATATTTAGAGTTATCATTGTTTTATCTAAAGTATTAGGCATTCACAGTCAACTTCATTAATAGCTGAGTCAAATCTACACTTAACTGACGGTTAAGCCTTAAGTTTTAACATTGAAAGTTCATAAATAAGTTAGAAAATTAAATATTTAGTTCTTCAAAATTTTAGTGTCTTTTGTCTCTTTTTTTGTCAGTTTTCGGTCGTTAACTTCGAAATACTAATCCATACTTTTCTATGATATCTTTTTTGATCCTATAATTCTCACTTTTAAAAACATAGTAATCAATAATTGTACTCTATTTCTATACTAAGGATTCAATTATAAGATAAAACATGTCCCTAAAACCCAAATATTTGTGTAACAATCAAATAAGCGGAAATACAGCGGTTCTCTATATCTCGAGATAATATTCAACAATATAAACATCAGTCAAAGCAGTGAACCCTCAAAAAATACTAGATTTTAAATGTTTAATCATTAATACTCTTCCCATAAAGTCTAATGTGTTTTTGTGAATAAACGTTATTTTATTACTTTTTCATGATTGTTATTAAGTATTAAATCAAATCTTAACCATTTTAATAGCTTTGAACAAGTGAAGACACGTTTTGTTATTTTGTAACTTTTGTCTTCAATTCAAACAAATGTTTCTTCAATTTAAAATTAGTTTTTTTCTTATCAAATTTTCATCTCAATTGATAAGTGTTATGATATTAGTATTGCATAATTTTTGACTCAACTGTAATAAATAGATTATCGAATTTGACATAAATTTCAAAGGGTTTTGCTATTGCCTGGAGTTTATGTTTTGATGCTTTGCCTCTAGTAAAGTATACAATTTGTTTCCATTAAATTTGATTACAATTAATAGTTCATAAAATTTGAATCCTTTTTTGATGCAAATAAATTGCTGATTCAATGTTTGAAGAACTATTGGTTTCCTGACCTTTATTTGATATAATATTGAAGTTTAAATGGATGCAGAAAATGGTTTAGTAATATATTCTTCTGCTAATGATTTCTGAAAATTGTATTTTAAACAAAGCCAAGGAGTGTTTGTTAGAGAGATAGTCATCTTAAAAAATATCTTATAAAAAATTAATCATTGAAACCATGTTTTCCAATACTGACAATTTGATTGCTATAATACTAAGTCAAGTATTAACTAAGCATTGGAAAAAAGTTCAAAGTCTAAACTTAATTTTTTATGAGTTCAGAAGAACTCGACAAAAATTGAATGATTGATAGTTTATAGTGAAAGAAAACTAGAGCCAAACTTTTCTGAAAGATAGCATTGAGAGTGATATTACATGAGAGTAACATATCTTGCTATTCAGGATTTTGCAAAGAAGGTGTTCCCCAGAGAGAAACTTTTGAAAATTTGAAAGCATTTTTGAAAGTTCATATAAATCATTAATCTTTTGCTCTTTTTTTTAGTGATAAGTGAACTATAAGTAGGCGAGACATAAATAGTCAAAAAATATCGAACACAATAGAGAAGAACTTATGGAGTACTTTAGTTGATATGTGAAATGAAATCATAAGTAAAAGTTTCTCAATAATCAGATGGATCCGAGATATGGTTCAAATGGTGTAACCAATACAGCACTTAATATTGAAGATGAATTACAAAAACCTATCGAAGACTCGAATGAGGAAACAGCGCAACAAAACCAAAACATCAATAATAATAAGATAATTGATATTAAACGAGAAGCAATCGATTGGGATGACTTTCATGTCAAATACGGACGATTACCTCATAAGAAACTTTCATTTCATCGCCAATTATGGAATCTATCGAATAACTCATGGAAAAGTTTTTCGATAATTTCATGGTTCATATCATTGTTTCCTATAATTAAATGGTTACCAAAATATAACATCAAAACTGAATTATTGCCAGATTTTATCGCCGGAATCACTATCTCTATCCTTCATATTCCTCAAGGAATCGCTTATTCACTTCTCGCCGGTTTAGACGCTGTTCACGGACTTTATGTCTCATTCTTTCCAGTATTGATCTATACATTAATGGGAACTTCGCGTCACATATCAATTGGTTCTTTCGCTGTCGCGAGTCTTATGTTAAGTAATACCGCAACAAAGTTAGGATCAGTTCCTAATCATATTTCTGTAATAAATGCAACAACAAATGCAACCCATACTCTCGATTGGCCGCCGACTACTTTAGAAGCTTTAACCACTGTTTGTATTGTCACTGGATTTATACAGTTAGCGATGGGTTTTCTCAGTTTAGGCTCACTTTCACTCATATTATCTGATCATTTGGTTTCTGGTTTTTCAACTGCAGTTGCCTTTCATGTCGCGACCTCTCAAATGAATTATATTCTGGGCTTAAGTGTTCCTAATCAAAGAAGTGGTCCATTAAAGCTCATCAAAGTATGTTTGACTATATCTTTTAATATTGTTTTATCTAAAGACAAAATTGAATTATGTTTGACAAGTCTGATAATATCTTTTGAATTTTATCTTTATTTTGAACTTTTATGAAAACCCTTTTCTCTTCTATTGTTGATATCCTTTCCATAAAACAGGTTTCATTTTTCAATTATCAATCGTTGATTAATTTTGAGAAAAAATAAGTTTATTTTACTTTCTTTTCTAATTAAAAATAAAGTAATTTTGCAATTAATTATTTTGAAAACCGAAACCTTAGTTTACCCTCAGTTTAAATCAATTTACACAACGTATTAAACTTGAACAAAACTACTTCAATAATAAATTGCTTAGAAATCCTTGACCTTTGAGTGCTATAAATTTAGTCCAACCTCACAATTAAGTCATTTATAACAACATCGTATGATTGTTCGCCATTCAACAGATCAATCATTCTTGTGAACAATTCTTGGAGAATAACGTGAATGAAGGCTAAAGAGATTAAAAATCTTAAAACATTATTAAAACGCAACTCTTTATTCATATTATATTTTGATTCTTTAGACTTGGATCGAGACATGCAAACAATTGCATAATACAAATGCAGCCACAGTTGTGTTCTCATTAATACTTATTGCAATATTATTGATATTTAAAGAATGGGCTGAACCGAGAATTAAAAAACGAATCTCATTTCCGATACCAATAGATTTATTAGTTGTTATATTTTCAACATTAAGTTCTTGGATATTCAAAATCAATGAAAAATTTGATGTTGTGGTTGTTGGAAACGTTCCCACCGGGTATGCATTCATAACACTCTATTTAGTAAATCATTTAAATTCATTTCTTTGAGTTTTTAAACAACTTTTATTCTGATACACAAATACTGAAAAAAAATTTAACTTAATAAATATCGGAATGCTTTGCAAATCATAATTAAAATGAGATTTTGATTAAAAATGATTTTGAAAAAAAATTTTGCTAAGAATTAAATTTCTAACTATTGACTACTCAAACTAATTACTCAAAAAAATAAATTGTTTCCCTATAGTCTTCCGGATCCAACAATACCACGTTTAGATTTCATTCCTGACATATTCATTGATTGTGTAATCATAGGAATAGTGTGTTTCGCAGTTTCGCTATCATTAGCAAAAATATTTGCCAAAAAGCACAGATACGATGTGAACCCCAATCAAGAGCTGATAGCATTGGGCACCGCAAACATATTTTCATCCTTTTTTCTGGCATATCCGGCTTCAGCCGCTTTATCCAGAAGTACAATACAAGAGAGAATCGGCGGTAAAACACAAATCGCTGGAATAGTTTCTTCGTTTGTAATTCTAACAGTACTTCTACTGTTGGCCCCATTTCTCTATCATTTACCAAAAGTATGAACTGATTAAAGAAAACCTTGAATTTTTTTTAATAAATCAATCACAATTTGTTTTAATAATAGAGTACTCTTTCGTGTATTATTATTATCGCACTTAAGGCTATGTTTCTGCAAATTGCAGATTTCAAGAAGATTTGGTTTGTGTCAAAACTGGATGCTGTGAGTCATCTATCGATATATTTATTGATTAAACTTTTCTTCCAATGCATACACACTATTGTTGGAAATAACGTTCAAATTTAAGTTTATTTAAGGTTAAGTAATACTAATAGAGAATTATTTAACCAAAAAATAAATATATTATTCAAAGTTTATTATGAGCTTCAAGTATGACAATAGTGTCCACACATCGGAAGTAAATCAAACCTTTTCTATATCCTATTGATTCCATACATAGACTGCATGGATGGTCACATTCTTATCGGTGATATTCTTAGACGTCGATCTCGGACTCATAGTTGGCATAAGTATTTCAATACTTGTTATACTTATAAGACTTGTTATGTAAGAGAATCTGTATTTCACTATGACTTGAAAACTCAATTAAATTGATAACTATTTCTAAAATGATAGGCCGACCTCTTCAATATTGGGATCTTTGCCATTGACTGAGATTTATGTAGATTTAAAAAAGTATAAAAAAGCCAAAGAAATATATGGTATTAAAATATTTCGTTTTTCGTCTCCAATATTCTACTTGAGTACTGATAACTTCAAGTCTAAAGTTCTGGATATAGTTAAGACCAATGAAAGGTGAATAACATTTTGAATATCAAATTTGAATATTGATTCAAGTATTGAATCTTTGTCTTCATTACAGTTGTGTTGACGAAGATAAGCCTCAATTAAAACCTGAAAATTTGATAATAGACTTATCGTGTGTGCCATTTATGGACAAATCTGGTGTCGAAACTATTATAGATATCATTAAAATATTAAAAGAAGAAAATGTATCGATTCGTTTGGCCTCATGTCCTATACATGTCATCGAACTGTTTGAAAGAACGGACTTTTTCAAGAGTGTTAAGAATGGATGTGTTTATCCAACTATTCACGACGCGGTCATTAGTTTAAAACGTTTATAATGTTTATTATTTATTGTTTTTTCACTTTAAAAGTGCCATAAAATGAATTGTGATTAAGAGATTTCGGAAAACTTGAGATTAAGTTTTTATTTCTATTTAAATGGTATAACTTTTACCGGTAATTAACTAAAGATTCGAACTCTCACTTAAATTAAAAGAAATTTTCGGTGTTTTTAGTATTTACCACATAATTAATTTATTGCTGTTTTGATAAGAAATTGATGACTCATTAACTTCTTATAGCTATAGATTCTAATAAATAAAAAAGTTTTTCAATTACTATTATAATTATTAATATTTTTTTATCATAAAAAATACTTTTTCTGATAGAGACTGAGTTTAGAATTAAAGTTCAATCAACTATTCAATAATTGAAGAACAAATATAATGTTTAAAACTTTAATCTTCAAATACTAAACTGTACAAAGTTTTAAAAATTGAAGAGCAAAAATGAAGAGGTGCGTTAGCAAAATATTTTACTATCTAAAGGGCTTAACAAATATATCTATATAATAAAGAACAAATATGTGTGTCTGTCATTCTATGCATTCGAACTGTGGATACTTTAGACCCGA
>JAQFZT010002080.1:0-12621 GCA_034696325.1 Camisiidae sp. | reverse complement strand
GACAAATAAGTTGAATGTGAACTAATATTTGATATCAAAATACTAATCGATCAAAAGGAACACTAATATGAAACGTATTGTACAACATAAGAGGCACACCAACGCTGGAGACATCAATTTCAAATGATAAGGGGGACTCTTTGACATTTTTGTCCAGATTAGGGCCTTACCAGATGTAGTCACCCTACGAAAAGGTTAACCTGGTGCAGGAGAAATTGTTCTTCATAAATGCACAATAGATAATGGCACGAGATTTCGTCTGGCGGAAAATCTCGCCGAATCTCGAGATGAGTTATACGAGAAATTTATTACACGAGATAATAATGTTAATGTTGAATAATTTTTTTTATTGAATGACAACTTTTTTGCTTCGAAGCACGCTTTTAAACATAACTATTTGAACATAAACCATGTGCCCTATTCCCTAAATGAAAGATGCATAGCTAGAAGATTAATATGATAGTTCCCCAAAAGATACAAGACGAGATCGGGTTTCACTACGCGAGTACGAGACTAGATTCATAAAATCAAAAAAGCACATGACTAATGCACAACTAAAATTTACTGTGACAAGTTTAACCGTGGAAGGTTGCAAGGTTGCAAATTTCAATTGTAGAAAAATAAGAGTGTTGCTGTAGGCGCAAGTCTAAGGTTGGGAATCTTTTGCGCGTAATTTTACTTAAAATTCTGTAAAAATCTATAAAATTCGTGTAAAATTCATTTTATTAGAAATTTTAAAATTAAATTAATTACACATCACTATTAGGCTCATCTCCAGCATCACTACAGAGAATATCCAGAATTTACTTATTACTTAAACAATATTTTTCTCTGATTTTAAAGAATTTAAAAGTTCATCAAACTATTTGCATTATTAAATAACAAATATTATATGTATTTATCCAAATTAATACATATTTGCCTCTTAACTAAATCTGGTTTCATTGAGTTTTTGTGATCAAACTGAAAATTAGTGAAACTTTTGATAAAATTTTCCAATAAAACTAAAAATCTGGACCGTTGGTCGTTGGTTACTATGGTTAACATCTAATTTCACATTTAATAGACAAATTTTCAGCTCATGGAGATTCTGGTGGTTAAGGAGGTAATGAAGATTTTTGTGGTTAAGGAGTTTATAGAGGTTAAGGAGATTCTGGTTGTTAAGGAGGGTATGGATAACATCAACCAAAATCTTCATTAATTGAAATGTCTATTAAATTAAATTTCTAGTAAATTACATGTCTATCAAATGAATGTCTATAAATTGATTTTCTATTAAGTGAAATGTCTATAAAATGGGAAGACACCAAAAATCAAGTTCAAGTTTACGCTTGTTTATCGTGTGTGAAAATTTAAAATTCAATAAAAAAAAGTCATTAAAATTTATTGATAAGGCAGTTGAATATTTTTCAAAAAGAAGACCTTAAATAAACTTATTTTGAAAATATTTCTCAACTCCTAAATATATATCTATTTCTGGTCAAAAAGTTGAAAATGTAAAAGAGTTTGAAATTGACATGTAAAGATAAAAGGCTTTCTTCATCAAAAATGACACATAAGTCTAAAATTTAATCAGATTTTAATGTGATTTCATTGATGGGTAAAAAGTTTTATTACTATTTAAGTGTTGGACTCATCGAATGTGAAGGTTTGAGTGAGAACCCAAATGTAAACTATTAGTTGATGTGAAATCTTATCTTCATTTTAACATATCTTTCTTTTGAATAATTAATGAAAGTTGAAACCATTACGCTCTGGTTTTACGAATTTTTTGATGAGAAACAGATGTGACATTTAAGAAAAACTTTTAAAATAAGTTACTATAATTTAAGGTGTATAGTTAGTTGGGGAAAGGTATGTATCTATCACTCCGGAAGTCATGAGGATTCATAAGGGTTTCACAACTCATAAACACTTCTCAATGCTCATTAACATTTAAATTTGTAAGTTTCCCCTCATGTTTAATCTGCATATCTTTCATCAGACAGCTGTACTTCTTCTAGAAAAAAAGATATTCAATCCTCTTTCAATTGATGTGAGAGTTAACCATTTAATATGTTTTGTTCAAAGCTTTTCTTTATTCAATTTTTTTTATCATTAAAGGTGTTTTTGAATTAACACAAATAGTGAATAATTGCGAATTTGAAGCTTTAAAACAAGAAGTTTTGAGAGCATATCTTGAAAGATCTGCAATACCTCGCATTGGTTTCGCAGAGATGTTGACTACATAGTGAACGCTTTGTTTGATTAAATGAAACTGTAAGCAGTATTATAACGATAACCCTTTATTACAATAATTCACAGATACAATCATGACAATCCAGGACTTGGAAAACAATAATTCGTTCAGAGCTCTACAGATCTCAAAAGTTTATTAAACTTTTCTCTCAAGAAAGATGTAAAGAATATAAAATTATCAATTTCTCTATTTCTACTCTCAATTTTTACAATTTATAAAACTATTCAATTCAATCACTTTTAATGGAATCTCAATAAAGATTTCATTGAATTGTTTCGAAGGCTTTTAACAAGATATAAATTTGTGTTTAGCGCTCATTAACTCAAATTATTATTGTGTTTATGTTATTATTTTGTCTTTAAAAGTGTCGAAAAACAAGAACTTTTTTAGCTGTGATATCGAAGTGATTTCATGATGTTTTTGGACTTGAAATAATACCAAAAATACTTGATATTAACACTCATTCATTGCATTTCATAATTATATCATATGTTTTGCTTTTTAATAAATCAAATTTTGTTTTGACACACATTTGACTTAAACTAATTTTATATTTAATATAAATAATAACCAATAGTTTTAATAATTATATGTATAATGAGTTATAACCGTAATAACGATACAAGAAATGGTGGACAATATCTATCAGTACCTCAGCGTTGGCTGAAGTGTCCGCGAAGGGGAGAACTCATCGCAGGTTACCTTTCATTACATTCTTTTGTCATATCTTTATATAAATATTTTTTGATAATTTCAGGAAAATTCATACCATTTAAGACACCATTAGATGAAAAATATGAGTCACTAATACCTGCGTCTGATTTGTTTACACCACAAATGTTCATATCATTGGTCGCCAGTTATAAGGCATTCAATTGATATCTTCGTTATTATTGACTTTATTTTAATTGATTTTATTGTAAAATTAGGTTAAATTAGGGCTTTGGATAGACTTGACGTTCACCTCAAGATTTTATAACAAGAAAGTAGTGGAAGACAAAAATGTGAATTATTTTAAGTTTCAGTGTCGGGGGTATTAACACACTCTTTACCATTGATTTGATTATTTTGAAATAAAATCAATTGATTCTAAAACATATTCTCTTTGAAAAGCCATGACGAATGTCCGACTGAAGAACAGACGAAGCTTTTCATAGAGATCTGTGACAACTTCATAGCAAAGAATCCGCTGGATGTGATTGGTGTCCACTGCACGCATGGGTTCAATAGGACAGGATTCTTGATTTGTGCGTTTCTTATCCAGAAGTTTGACTGGAGTGTTGAGGCGGCTGTCGATGCCTTCGCCAAATCAAGACCTCCCGGTATTTACAAAGAAGAATATATCAAAGAGTTATTTTCTCGTTTTGGTGACATCGATGACGCCCCACCTGCACCTCCTCTGCCAAAATGGTGTCATGAATTCGAAGATGAGGACGATGAAGGCGTTCAGATCACCAATAAGTCAATGAATTCTAATCATTTCGATTCAAATAGAAAGAAACCTTTTATGGAAGGTGTGAGTGGTGTGAAGGCTATCACAAATCCGTCACAAATTCGGTCAATACAACAAAAATGTCAAGAAATGTGTAAATTCAATAAAAAGGGGTTTCCGGGATCACAACCAGTTTCTATGGATAACAATAATATCCAAAGGATATCGGATAATGAATATATGGTGAGCTGGAAAGCAGATGGAAACCGATACATGATGATAATCGTTGGCGCAAATCATATATATTTCATCGATCGCGACCATTCTGTGTTTATCGTTGAAGGCATTACTTTTCCTAAACGTAAAGAATCCACAAATCATTTAGAAAATACTCTTTTAGACGGAGAAATGATTTTAGACGTTGTCAATGGAGTCAAAGTTCCCCGTTATCTCATTTACGATATCATAACATTCGAATCTATTAACGTCGGCGGAACTGATTTCAGGAGACGTTTGCTTTGTATTGATAAAGAAATAATAGGTCCGCGAGAGAAAGCCAAAGAAGAAGGAATTATTGATAGAAGTCGTGAACCGTTTGGAATTCGCAAGAAAGACTTCTGGGAAGTGAAGGACACTTTCAAAATATTTGGCGATAATTTCAAAAGAAATCTATCGCATGAAATCGATGGACTGATATTCCAACCCGTTGCCGACCCATATATGGCCGGCAGATGTGATGCCGTCTTGAAATGGAAACCTCCGTCTCATAATTCTGTTGACTTTAGATTAAAAATATTTCTTGACGAAAGACCCGGAATGTTGAGGACATTGATCGGGAATTTGTTTGTTGGCGGACATAACTTACCGTTCGCTACAATGAAAGCTAATAAAGAACTGAAACAATATGATAACAAAATTATTGAATGCACTTATAATATGGCGACTAATCAGTGGGTATTCATGAGAGAGAGAACAGATAAATCATATCCTAATAGCTATGACACAGCAATGGCTGTCTGTAACTCCATTCGAAACCCAATTACTAAAGAAATTTTGCTCGATTTCATTGAAAGAAGAGGTTGGAAACACAGAAGCGCTAAACGTTCGAATAGTGAAGATAATGACAATAGATTTGACTCTTTCAGTGGTACTGATCGTAATCTAATGCCGCCCCCAATCAAAGCTCCACGAAAATCTTGAAATTATTTCATAGGATTCATATGTCATTCAATTTTGTTTCGCTTTTATTTCATTCGATTTAAATTATTTTGATTTTTCTCATTTATTATTCAAAAACTTAAATAAAATATTTTTAAATATCTGAGACAATCATCGCTGTATAGTATTGAAAATTCAAATAAATTTCATCTTTATTTGAACAGTGATTTCAAGAATAGTGATTCATTTCCGCTCTGTTTTAAGATCTAATGACGACAACCACAAAGATTTGCTAAGTTTTGAAATTGTGAAAATTGATGCATCAGTTTATGATAAGTCATAGTACAGAGTAATCTTTTTATTTGAAGTTAAGCTCGCAATGAAAGGGTTAACAAAAAAGTGGTCGAGTGAGTCCTGGATTGCGCTCTGGAAAGCATTTGAGTATAAAACCAGTTTCTTTCTAGTCTAGCAATTCGATAATAGAGCGATTGTTTCATCAGATTCGACATATAGAGCCCGTGTAGGTGTGAACAAAATTCATAAATTTGAAGGACGTAATAAGAGGTTAACAGCATCTTATATTCCCGGACTTTACTTAAGATTGTTCTCTTAGAAATTTCGTTTCAAATAACTTCGACTTTTGCTAAAAACCAACTTTATTTTCCTGTCATAGTTTACATTCCATTTATTTCATTCTTTCCGTTCTTTGTAATACATATTTTGAGCCATAATTTGAAGTTTTAGTTATTTCGTAGTTTATAACCTGTTGAACAGTTTTAAATTGCGTTCCGGTTACGAAATGACCGATGATTCTCATGAAATTATACATGAGAAAGACATGAAAGAGAAGAGAATGAGACAGAACTCATCATCAGGTGGTTCAGCGACCCTTTTCTTGTATTTCAACAATGATTTTTATCTAAGAGACTATAACTTATAGCAGTTATAGTGCCATCACTTGCTTGGAGCGATCTCACAATTCAAGTTTAAACATTTGAATTTTTTAGGCAGAACAGGCAGTTCATAACATTTGAAACGGTTAGAAGAGTTAATGTCTCTTAATTTAGAAAGTTTTCAAAAAAATCTTTTTCATTCACATACTATTGGCTGACAAAACAGTTTTTCAGAGACTATAGTAACTAAGGTTTGAAGTGAAATCTTCAGATAGAGATTCACATAAACCTGAAATAAATGTATCTAATATTGCAATATAAATGTTGAGCATTAATAATAATTATTGTAAAGCTTTAAATGTTAATAATGGAGGAAATTTGAGATAAAGAGAAGTTAAGTTCTGAGTACTGGTATGAAAGGATAGAAATAATAAATGAATTCCTGCTATAATTACTGCACTTAAATAAGTTCGTTGAAAAGAAAGGTATACGTCAGCGTCGTTTGGCCAACAATACAATCGAATTGAAAATAAGACCAGATATAAGACTTAGTAGAATGTATGCTATTTTGGCGGTGACCTGAGGCAATTTCGTGGTAGTGGTGGCACTCTTTTGGTGTCACTTTGGCGGCACTGTTCGACATTTTACAAATGCTATTAAAGCTTAGATATTCAGTCCTTGAAAAGTAGGGATAGTGTTATATTTTGTAGAGACGAGTCAGCTCTGAGAGGAGAGATTTGAGCACACAATGAAAGGGAGAACAGGAAATGCATCGCTACAAATAGTTAGCACTCCTGATATGCTGACCATTATAAAAATGAGTGACCATTCCTTATTCCTATGGTTACAGGATTAGGGATAGTTTGGCGGAAGATATTTTTAGAAATCAATGTTTATCGGGAAATAGTGAGAGGTTCGCATACATGTACACATTGTTGACCCTTTTCCCCATTGCTTGACCAATGCAGGCAATACACAACTTACAATACGAATGCAGACCAATCTAATGCACTTCATTTTGTCCAACTATCTTATAGTCTCGAAAATAACGCCCTTTTTCAATACCATTTTATTACTCAAATTTGTGTTGACCGGCGTTTTGCTACTTAAGTCTTAAAAACAGTCAATGGCCTGATTAAGTATTATTGAATTACCATCAAAAATCACATCAAATTCTTTGGTCATTGTTTGGCTCGAGGTTCATGACCTATTCATTGATTTGGTCATCACGTTGTTCTTTGAATAAAGTATAAAAGGGCAAAAACAACAACTTTTAAGACCCATTTTGTTTTTGGCCCATTAGAGTCACGCTTTGCAAACTGGTCATCAACTTCACAATCCAATTATCTATTTATTATCATAAATTCGTACAGTTTTTCTATAATGTGTTCACCTGTTATAATATGTTTATACATCCTAATCATCTATAAGTATTAAGTATAAAATTGTAAGTTTTTTCAATTTTTTTAAATCAAGATTCTCTTCATCAATAATTTCAACTTTTTCTTAAGTATATCAAAGTTTAGAGCATTTGCTAAAAGTTTTCAAGCATTCAAGAGCTCTGTAATTGATTCGAAGCTCTTTTTAAGTATAAAAATATTAGAGACTTAGACTAATTCATATTTGTCTTATAGTGACAATTTGTAGCTTTTCTTAGAGTCGTAAGTTTACGTATAGTGGCGTAACCTCTTTGTTGAAAGACTGCTAAAGAGGGTTAGATTTAATACGCGAATAATGACTTGAAAAACTATAATGAGAAGTGGAGTTGAGTTTTTTGAAACTTGAATAGCCATAAAAGTATTTAATATGTGTATTATAATTATAGGTAAAAAGTGACCGCACATGATATATATGTTACATGACTAACAGCTATTTTGTATAGAGCGCTGCTTTGCTATATTGCGCGGGACGCAATGCGCTCAAGACTCAAATCAATATTTAGGCGCCAAATATAATCGAAATAGAGTTTAATGTTTGAGGATCTGTGATGTGATGCGAATAGTATTGAGCCGTCTATAGCCTCAATGCTGAGTCTTTGGTGAAAACCTGTTTGAGAAATGTTTTCACAGTGAACAGGGCTCTACTTATAGTTGAATCCCCTCCACAAAAATGATAGTGAATGCCTGCAATGCCAGCCCTCTGTCTCTCTGGTTCTTTGTATTATAAGCCCATGAATTAGCTTTTAAGAAAAACCGGTTGTTCGGCACGAAATTCCCATACTCTCCAGCGAAGGACCATTTTGGCGGTTAGTGAGCTCTACCCAATCACATTTGGAGTCACTTTGAAAACTTGTTGCTCTTGTAGTTACTAACGTTACTCAGTATAGGAGTCCAGCACTCACTAGAGCTCAGGTCTAAACCTAAAGGCATGTATGTTTGCGCTCAACAGTTCTCACTGGTATGCGTTTCAATGCATTTCAGAGTGAGCTATAGCTATGTTGTAAATGTATGTATGGTTACGATCTCTGCTTACGAACCGAAACACTCAACACTGCCTTTAGTTAACGTTTAACATGCCTTTAGTTTCAGTGCCTTTTAGTAACTATCAGTAGTGACTGATAGTTAGTTAAGACTGTTTTCTCTCGTTTTCAGTTAGACTTGACTTTACTTTTATAAAAATATTATATTTTCTCTCTATATCTTTATTCGCTTGAAGACGACTACCTGTTGATTGACTCAATTCTTGATATCTTTTATTTGTATTTCATTTATTTAAATATAAATATGATTTGAATGTTGTGTTAAATATATTTGGAGTTGATATTAAATGTATTGAATGCTATTTTCTCAACAGTTTTGTCTGATTATTAGTCTTGAGTTGAGTGGTATTGAATGGTTTGACTCGAATTCGCGACTTTGGATGATTGTGCCTCTAGTCCTGTTAAATATCACTCATGACTAGATCCACACTCATCCATGGCTGAGAATATGAACAACTCTATACAACTGTGATTTCATGTTTGGTGAATGAGTGGTTCCCAACTGAGGAGACATTTCGATGTGTCAATAATTGCATGTCAAATGTATTAATGTTTTGGCAATATTTTTATAATCTCTCTGTCTCTCAATCTCTTTAATACTTAGTGTTTGAGTTTCGATAGTCTATAGTCTCCATATAATAGAGAATTGCCTGCAATAGAGTGTAGCGTATGTTGACCTTGGCTTTCATATGGAGGAATTTGATATATAATTGCCTCAATAGTTATGGCAAACTTCAAGTCCAAAATGGGTCCTTCGCTGGAGAGTATCAAAGTTTCACTGCGAACACAACCGGTTTTTCTTCATTGCTTCTCAAACCTATAATACAAAGAACTAAAGACAGGGCAGGGATTGGAGGCATTCGCTATCATTTTTGTGGAGGGAACTCAACAAAAGCTTCATATAAAAAATGCTAAAATCAAATCTAGCTTTAAAGTGATGTGACTTAACGTATATATCATGTGCGGTCACTTCACCTATAGTTACAATTCATATATTAAATACTTTATTCCTATTCAACTTTTCATTTATTTTTCAAGTCATTATTCGCTTCAACAAAAGGCACTTTTAGTCAACTTTTAAGAAAAGCTACAAATTCTCACTACAAGACAAAAAACTAATATTTTTATACTCAAAAAGAGCGTCGAATAAAAAGAAAATCATTTGAATATTCAGTACTTTCTAAACTTTAAGCTATGATATGATGAATGAGGAAAAGTTGGATTTATTATTGAATTGATAAATAAAATTTTGATTTTAAAAGATTGAAAATTGATTAGTTGATCAAACAATTTATATTAGTCATAATGAAAGATTAATGTATGTGTTTTCGATGTGTAAACATATAACAGGTGAACACATTATTTTAAAGTACATTTATATGATAATAGCATTGTCAAGTTGATGACCAGTTTGCAAAGCGCGACTCTAATGGATCTTAAAAGTTGTTTTTGCTCTTTTATACTTTTATTCAAAGAACAAAGTCATGACCAAATCAATGAAGAGGTGATGAACCTCTGGCCAAACAGTGATCAAAGAATTTGATGGTAATTCAATAATTATTAATCAGGCCATTGACTGTTTTTAAAACAGCAAAACGCCGGTCAACACATTTGAGTAATAAAATGGTATTGAAAAAGGGCGTTATTGTAGAGACTATAACATAGTTGGACAAAATGAAGTGCATTAGATTGGTCTGCATTCGTATTGTATTGGCCCGTTTGGTCCAATGCCAGTATTGGTCAAGTATATGGAGAAAAGGGTCAACTAATAAACAATGTATTGCTTGCAAAAGCACTCAAATGCACACTATATTCCCCGATAAACATTGATTTCTAAAAATATGTTCTCAACTATCCCTAATACCTTCGCTCTGACTTGTCTCCACAAAGTATAACACTATCCCTACTTTTCAAGGACTGAATATTTTTGCTTTAGGGCTTTGATGACGTCTGTACTGCAAAACTGGTCAATTGATGCATGAGAGTGTGCTTACCTGGTGAATGTTGCCCGGTCGATGCTGCCATCACTACTTCCATCACCGGGTAAACATTCATCCGGGCCGGTCCACAGAGTTTCATCTGCTCAACAAGATATAGGACGTCATCTCTATTTTAAGGCTACAACTTTAGCAAACAGTAGTTTTAAGGGACAGAAACTTATTTCATTGTTTGCGCGTTCATTCAGTCTTTAAGTCATTTCAAATAACGGATTAATTTTTCTTATTCTTATTAAGTTTTTATTTTAATTGCAATTTTTTGCCTTTTCGGCTGATTAGAGTACTTTTGCATGCATTGAATATACAGTTGACTGAAATAATAAAATAATGCCTAAACAAGCTTTAGATTTGTGTCTCAATTGTAGTGTTATTCGAGGAAAGATATTAGTGTTGAAAAAATGGTTCGATAGCAATAGATTTTTGGTGAAATGTCTCGAATATCAACAAAGCGAACAAAAATGGATTGGATTCAATCTTAATTACATCAGACAATTGGCTAATGATATTGTGGACGCATTGAATAAGACCGAAACCGCTGTCACACTCATTGAAAAGTCAAATTGTGCTTATATTAAACTTATAAAAAGTGAGATAAGTTTCTTAACTGAGGAATGGCACAAATCCATTGAGTCGAGACTTAATAAGATAATAAATACAGACAGAATTTTAATACAAAGCAATGGAACCGGTGATGCGGGCGGTGCTTACGATTTGAATGCATTGACAAAGTTGCAAATTTCTATGATTGATAACGAAAAACTCATTAAACATATTGAAGAACATGTAAGAGAGTCCACAGATACAGTCTTCAAAATTGAAGATCACACTAGAAATGCTCTCATCAATGTAAGATGTGGTACAAGAAGAATAGCTCGAACTAAAGTTATACAGTATTCGACCAATCAATTCAAAATATGTCTTGTATTCAGTGGATTGTCAGTCATTTTAATTATTATAATTCTTGTACTCTTAGTTGTCTTATTTAAATAAACTCTTTTATATTATATTATGAAAATACTTTTTTACGAACAAGAGCTTTATAAAATAGCATTTGTGTATCAGGTCTTAAATCAGAAACTTTATTGTGAGAAACCTGTTGTTTCAATAATATCTAAAGTTTCAAATTTTAATCATTAATTTCTATTCAATTTTCTAGATCTTCGCATAGATTGAGTCAATTTTTTTCTTTGTCTCTAAAGGAGTCAAATTTAAAACTATTTAATAAATTTTTTTCTATTTAAGCACAAATTCAACGTTAGCCTTAGCTCTAAATTAATAAAAACTTAAACCCCTGAACTAGTATTGATTCTAAGTTTAGAATTTAGTCATAATTATTTGACTTTTCAGAGTGGAATAGATCAAAGTCTTGATTATTAATTGTTAGTATTCATAGTAAATAATAGTACAAAATATATTCATTTTGTATTTGATTCAAATAAAACCTTATATTGAATGAAGTTTGAACTAAAAATAATCATTGACTTAATGTTTAACTAACCATATATTTAACTCTTTACGAATAACTAATCAATGTTTAAGGCTTAATGACTAAAGATCTTGAAAAAGTTAACACTTTTAAAAGGCTACTTTTGCAGACAAACGTTGAAATATTTCAACAATAAACTTGTCGGTTACAAGATTGAGATTACAGTATGAATAAACGCATTAAAATTCATAAGAATTGATTATCAATTTAAGATTAAATCATACAAAAATAGTTTCATTAATTATCAGAAAATCGCAAAGTTATATAAATTGTGAACTCGAAAGTATTTATTATCTGAACTGTATTCCGATTATCTTGTGATGCATTTGATTTAATCTAAGTATTAATGGATTCAATTGACGAACTTCTGTTTGGACCCAAAGTCTCCAAATTATTTAAGGCATTCTTTCTAATTTGCTCTAAATAGTCATCAGTGGGTAGAACTCTTTCATTAGAATAGCTGTCTTTCTTCAATATTTGCACGTCAGTTGATCTTCCCTGAGGTGTATTTCCCAACTCTTTGCGTATTCTTCTATTTTCTTCGACACTTCTTTTACATCTTACAAAAATGTAAACAATTATCGCAATTAAAATCATGAAAATAACGAATGCAAAAATCACAGAAACAGTTATCAAAATTGATTCACGACTTGCTGAAAAGGATTCTGAACTCAAAGTCATGTTTGCCATCTCTGCCATCTTTGCCAAATACTCTTAAATATATAATAAGAAAGACTTGTTGGCAAAACTCAATAATTCAAATAACTTTAAGCTGATTAGGACTTGAAAGAGCGCGCGATAAGTATATTATTGAGCACTACTGTAACAGCACTAGTGGAGCACTTCGTTTCATCCAAATTCATTTCATCCAAATTCACTTCATCCAAATTAAACCCTGTTTTCAATCCTCTAAATTATTTTATCTCAAAAAAATTAT
>JAQFZT010002079.1:0-12628 GCA_034696325.1 Camisiidae sp. | reverse complement strand
TTATTATTATTATTTTGGATAAAACTAAAAAGTACATCACAGAAAATTGTACCTCTGATCCATTGTTTAGTAAAATATTGAGAGACCAGTATTCGAAAAAGTGACTAAACTTCAAACTTAAACTTCATTTTTCAATATGTTTTTCAGTTAAAATTAAGTTTTTCTGATTTGAAGGAAATGCTAATTTTGCAGAAACGCTTAAAAACTACTTTTTCGAAGTTTCAAAATGATAAAAAGGCTTATATTTATTTGAAACAAAATTTTGAGACATAAATCTTCCCCAACTTTTTATTACCCCTTAAAACTGATTAAAATTATGCGGAAAATAATGATATCTTAATGACAATATTGAATAAATATTTTCATATTATGATAAGAGTCTCAATAAATTGAAAGTATAATAAGTTATTTGAGACTTTTAGACTCCTATTTAGGGTCTTTAGAGGTTATGGACTCAATATTTGGTTTGAGTTAAATATTTCTTATGAACCCTTTATCTATTTCGAGACCTCTATATAGACTTATGAGAATTTGTCTCAATGCAAACTTAATGCAGAATAAATTCATAGATATTTGAAAATATTTAAAAACCTGAAAATTTGTGGAAAGCCATCAGTTGTTATATAGTCAATCATTAACTTATTTTAAATTTTTAACATGTTTATTCTCTCACTGTTCACTCGAAAATTAATCTTTTTTTTGAAAATAGTTATCATATTTTCGATAAAAAGTACTGATAAAAATGTTATTTCTTGGCTTTCATTCAACTCTTTTCTTCATTTAATCCTTGCTTATCCTCATTATGCAAATTAAGCATAACTTTTCAATAACAATCATTACGATTAATGCAAAAATAAGTTTTAAATAAAAAATTTAAGAAACAAAGAAAAAGGCGAAAAATCAAAAATTTAAATTTTGTTAAAAAAATTTTATTCATTGAAATCATATCAAAACTTTAAGAGGAAATAATGTCTGGAACTGCTATTCAATTGATTTCCTAAAATTTTTTGAAGCCCTCGAGCGGACTATTGATTGAAAGGAAGAGAAATCGGGAGAAAAAGAGAGGAAATACTGGTTATAGTGGAGTACGTGATGTTTTTCACGAGAACACTGACCCAAATCGTGAGATGTTTTGTCAAAGACTAAAAGTAAAAGTGATTTCACCCTAAACTCAAGTGAGAATAGACTAGTTTTACAGTCAAAATAGTGTTCGCTCTTATTTGGCTCTAATTTGCTTTAACCAGAAAAATGTCATAAAGATTTTGAAATAGAATACAGACCTTTCGGTACGTAAATTAAGTTAATGAGCTCTTCATATCATTGAATTTTGAGCTCAATTTGATGTTTACTCTAACTTTGTAAATAAGTTCTTATGAAATTAGGAGCTCTAAAATTAAATTTTATGGATTGCATAATAATATGATATATCATTATTTGAAGAACTCGACTATAAAACTCAAGTCATACTTATTTGCAAATCAATCATTCTTATGAAGTTATTTTCAAAGTTACAATAAATGCTATATCTGTTTGTGATGAGAAAGTCGTGAAACCAATAGTTTAATAGTTGAAACTTTCTTTAACATTCAAAATAAAGAGAACTGTTAGAAAATAATCATAACGTTTAACATAATCTAAAAGTTGAAAAAACTTTCAATCAGTTGAATTGTCAAAATTATTTGTTGACATCTATTAAAGTATTGATGTTTTGTTTCGTTTTTCTGATAAAGATTTAGACTTATGTGTCATTTTAAGTCCTTATATTTATTTTTCAAAGTTAAAGAGAGTTCTCTCTATTAAACTATTGGGTTCATAACTTTCTCATCACAAACAGATATAGCATTTATTCCAACTTTGAAAATAAGTTAGTTTAAGGTGAACGCATTCATAAAAATCATTCAAATTTTTTCGCAATCAAATACAATAAGACTGACTCAGCTCGTGGCTCATGGTTAATGAATTTGATAATTTAATTGGTGGAATATTTGACCTGCATATCATATTTTTTTAAATATAATTGAAATTTGTAAGTTGTATTTTTAAATTTGGCTGTCCCATTCTTCAAATCAGATTCTATTTTTCCATACTTTTGCGGCATTTCTATAATATCAAATTTTTCAATAATATAACACTTACAGTGAAGGTGAGGACGCATAGAAAATGCCAATTTATAAACTTGTTAAAAATTTTAAAATAGTTTCTTCAAGTTTTTCGAGCAAAACTTCAAGTGATATCATTACTAACGCCAACTGAAATTTATTTTCTGGCCCTCAGAGACGTTGAGAATTCAAGATATTCTATACCTTTCTTGAGATAAAAGTTGAATAAACTTTTAGAGAACTCAAAATTCAAAGTAAATCAATTAAATTAAAATCGATTTTTCTAATATAGCAAAACTTATGATATTTATTAATACTATAAAAATGAAATTAATTTTAATAATAAAAAAGAATTTTCTTTTGAATTGAATTCAGTGTTAATAAAATTATCCTTAAATATAGTCATTATATATTGAATTTGAGGAATAAAATTCATAAATAATAGTCTTCTTAATAAAATAAAGTTTAAAATGAATTTTAGTTTATTCTCAAAGTATGTCTTTGTTTCTAATGTTTAATAATTTTGTATTACAAACCTCTAATTGTGTGCTTAATAAAAATAAAAAAATATGTTCTGTGGTTCACGAGATGTTAATGCCTGCAAAATAGCGTGGGTTTAGCTATTGTGAGACAAGTGAAGAGCACATACTTTAAGCATTACAACAAAAATACTCTGCTATTCAATTGTCGCGAACGTATTATTATCTCATTTTCTGTTGGCATCGAATTATATAAGCATTGCGTTCAATGCACTCCTTTTCTTGCAAACACAATATGTTATTTCATATATTCATATCAAATAAAGCATTAAATTACAAATTATTTATAAGCATTGTTTTCCATTCTTATCATTCACTTTTGTATCGCAAACAAACTGACAAATAGTTTCTCATGAAATTGCATTCAAGAATTTTTTTCCGATGAAACCTATGTTCATAAATTGGATAATCTGTTATAAATTGCTCATTAAGTAAATGCACGATTAAATTCAATAATGAATTTTTGTATTTTGATTGAAAAACTTTTAGCTCTTCAGTTGAATGCTTTTTAGAGATCAAGTTTTGTTTAATAGAGTAGTTCTGCAAAAATACTTCATTTAATGAAAAAAATTCAATTTTGAATAGAAGTGTAAACATAGACTGATAAACAAGAAGTTTATCTAAAAATAATTTCAAAATGAATTGAGTGTTCACTGGATTTGAATTAATTTAAGTTTCTTTAACCATAGATTGCAATAGTTTTGGATTAAGAGCACCATAAACTCAGAATCTTTTTTTCTGCTGTAATTCTATAGAATATTGATTGGCTTCAACTTAAATCTTGAAAATCTCAATTAAAATAAAGGAAAATAACATAAATTTAGTTTTACGAGAAGAGATGGTAATACTTTCGAGATTCTGATAGAGATGGAGTCTAAACATCTATTAACATAATGTTAGGAATTTATCATTTTTCTTCACTCTTTATAGAAAGTGATCTCAAAATAGATAACTAAATCAATTGGTCCGCAATTCAATTCTATACAACTTTTGGATGCAATTCAAAAAAATATTGCGTAACTACTAGTTATTGATTGGAGTGAATTAGCTTTCTTTATAACAGTAATAAAATGAAGCATTTTGTAAATGAATATTTTTAAAAAGCGATGTCTATTTCCTATAAAAATAAAAATAACTTGAGACAGCAATTTCTATTCAAAAACTTAAAGTAAATAAAACAGATTTGTGCCAAATAAATGCTAAAACTTTGCCAACAATTAGAAAAATAAAATCTAAACCAACATAAATAAGTGGAAACAGAATCCTAATAGAAATCAATTCAATTTCATAATTACTTTTTCTGATTCAAATCACTTTCGGGACTCAAAATTTAACAAAAATCTCATTAATTATAAAAGACTTGATTTCTGAAGATTATTCAATGAAAGCTTAATTATATTTTTCATGATTCCTGTACTTTAAAATTGTTAAATAAATGCAATTAAATATTTGAAATTTTTGGTCTTCTTTTTCCACATATGAGTCAATGATTTTTATCTCTCTTGAAATCATTGACTTTATGTTTATTCAAACATTGAAAAAGTTATAAACAAATCAATTAAAAGAAGAAAAAACTACTTAATAGTCGATTGTCAATAACCTAAAAAACTCATCTTAACCTCAGTTCAGTTCAAATTTAATAATTAAACTATTTCTCTGCCGAAGGAATAGTTTCTAATATAAATTTATCCTTGAATTTATGGAAAACAATATCAAGGCTTTAAAAATTATTTTCCTATTAAGAAAAACATAAAAATAACTTATTTTTAAGGAAATATAATTTATTATCTGCTTTTCAAATAATAGTTATCATAACAAAACATTTAAAATCATTGAAACTTTAATAAAACTCATTGAAAAAGTTTAAGAGATCAAAAATATCAGTAATGAAGATCACTATTTCATGATTTAATTGAACTTTCTCTCAATCCAACAATAAGTTAGAAAAAAAGTCATTGATTTTCAATAATGAATCACTTAATACATTAGAAATTAAATGAATTTTCATGACTTTGACACTAAAACCTATTCGTTGATAAGTATAAGTTTAGTAAATATGAAGCCCAACATGTTCTGTATTGATTCAATTAAATAGTTAATAAGTGTAACTATTTTTAAACTAATTTCAGTACTTTATGAAAAATATCTACTTCATTGTAATTCAAAAAGTTTACCAAAAGTTAACATAAGTTTATACTTTGTGTGCTTTCAAAATTGTTTTGGTTAACTTCATGATTAAACTTTAGAGACAGTCAACAAAATAGTTATTAGAATAAAAGTATGATTATTTGCATAATTTTTTTTCTCTATTTCATTATAATTTGAGTGCAATTATAGAATAAAATGCTGAAAACCATCCATAACTTTCATTAAAGCGCATGTTTTCTCCCGGTTTTCAAGATCGATATTATTTTATAACTAGCTTTAAATGAATATTTTATTTTATAGAGAAATTTCATTATCAATTGAAAACCTGTAAGTTTTTAATTGATTTTGATGAGCCTTCAGATCTTATTAATAATTCATTTATTCATCAATTTATTCATCAATAATACTCGTGTTTAATAAGAAAAAGTTAAGAAAATGTCATAACATTTGTTTGATTGAAAAATTTTCTTCAAATCATAATTACATGTGTGCTTAACTAACAAATGAATTATAATGAGAATAATCTGAAGTCCAGAGAGAATCCAAAACTGAATACAAAATAGAAAAATAGGATTTTATATAAAAATACTATGAGTTCATGAAACCAAAGAAAATGAGATATGAGTTCAAGTACTGCTACATAATATCGATCTGTTATGTATTTCTACAAAACAATTGACTAAATCAAGTCTCATATAATGTTTATATGAAAAATGTTATTGAAAAATGCTGTAAAAGTGAGGTGAACCCCATTGAGACATAAAATCATAATTGATTTATTGATTATATGAAACCCTATTGAAGAGCATGGCGTGAGTGTACAGGTTATCATCAGATGATAACCCTTAGTGAACAAAATGCTTTCGAATGATTTGTGTGCCTAAAAAGGAGTTCTAGTATTGCATAATATTTTTTCGGTAGAGAAATAGGTAAAAAGCGTTAGAAATAGTGGAAAACTAAGTCCATGTCTGAAACACTGCATTACTTGTGTATTAAATACAGGGATATGACTGCACACGCGTAACCTTGAAATACAGAGCCTGCCAACTAAAGCAAAGAAGAGTTGCCAGTATTCAGACTTTATTGCAGTTTTCATAACACCAGTGCTTATATTTCTCAACATTTTTGCCTCTCTTTACGTTTTGACATTAAGTAAACAACTCTTTAACTTAAGTTAAAACTAGATTCACATATCGTTACTATTAATAGTGAAAGTGATTCTCAAAAGACTTCATAATTTAATATTTTTGATTGATTTGCTATAAAATATGACTTCATTTCTCTTTATATCAGCAAAAGTTTCAGTTTTGAGGTAAGACTCAATTCACTTGTTTTTAATGCTTATCTATTATTAGATATTATTTATAGAGTTTTTCATATATTTATTTTGACTTTTTATTTGAATGGCTTTTGAGAATTATCTTATATTTATAATCAATTTAATGATTAGATAATAGAAATTGTTATTAATTTAAAAATACTGAATAACATGAGAGTTGAGCTATTTTGGTGTTACACAACTCAATACAACTCTTATTTATATACAAAACTGTAAGTCACGTATCATAACAGCCAACACTTCGCCGGCATTTTTCGTTATCAAAGCTCGAGCTCTGTTTACGCTTTCAGACTAGACTTGAGTTTTTAAACATATGATTCAATAAATTTATTTATTTATTAATTTATTGTTAATGTATTTGAACATTTTTCATAACTCGATAGTTATTCAAATTGATCACAATAATAATGAATTAATTTTAAGTTTTTCTCAAAACCCATTTCATTGAGTCTCGAGTTATTTATTATGCTCTCTAGCCTTGAGTTTTCTGGCATTAAGGCTTGAAAAAGAGTAGAACTGTATTGAACAATAATTATAGTCATATTCAGAGTATGTTTTAAATGTTGTTTTTCTCATTACTTGAGAGCCTTATATTGAAAACAATGTATTCATTTTTGACTTGACTTCAAATTCAAGAATAGCAACAAAAAAAATTGCAGAACTTTGTGAAACAATAACAAAACCGAAAAAAAAATACTAATGATGTTGTTTTCTTAAAACTTTTCCTACATTTTTCGGGTTCCAAACAATTTAAATAGAAAATTACAGCTCAAAAGAAATAGAATTTTGACAAATAATAGTTTCGCAATTATTATTGGGTCCGAAAAAAGCAGGAAATATAATATAGAGTCCTAAAGGCCTTGGAAAAATCATATAATTTATTATGATTAGTCCCTTCTCTATCGGATAATCATTTATTTTTATAAACTGTACCTCAAAAGCAATTTAACATACTTTGCGACCCCTCCTCTCCCCTCTCGTCCCACATTTTCTCCCATTTTTTCATAACTGCCCCCATCGATCACATCCCTCTCTCACCGGAATTATATTTTTATATTTCAAGGACAGACCCCTCTAGTCATTACGTTAGTCACAATTTTTACTCATGCTTTAGGTTTCCATTTAAATGCAAAGTTAAGCCTCTATTTTGATTTCCCAACACTTTTAACCCTCATTTTAGCGCCAAATAATTTATTATTTTCATTATTCATGTTAAGCAACCTTTTTATCATTTTTCAAACTGTTTTTATCACATTTTTGCAAAACCCTTTCCTTGATCTTCAAATGTGTGTTTTCAAAGGTCTATATTTATTGAGATGAAAAACTACTCAAGAAAATAGTAGTGATTTTTTCGATCTTAAGCCGTAACATTAATGTTTAGTAGAGATGTTCGCAGATATGTTTTGTTTCAATTCTTTCTTTTCAATCACGAAAATCGTGTCTAACATTCTGTAAATATTTATATAATGATTAAATGGATTGCTATTTATTATATGGAAAAAATATAAAGTATTTTAAGTCTAGTTAAAAAACTTTATAACTTTATTAATTTGCAGAATTTTGCATTAAATCCATAGAAAATAAAATTGAAAATTAGAGTCTAAATGAGTCATAATTTGAAACATACTCTATAACATACTTTATAAGTTTAAAGCTGTCATTTGTTTACATAATAGGGGAAAAATAGATTTTTTCGATTGTTTTTTTTGTTACGGAATAATTAAAATAAATGATTAATACAATTCTATCTATTAGCTAATCGTGAAAAACAAATATAACAATAGCTATTATGCAATTTGAAAGTCATTCAATAATAATTTGCGCAATAGTTCTGATCGAACCATAAGTTTTATTCCTTAACTCATAGTTAGGATTAGTTTTCGTTTCACTTATCTATCGATCGGAAACAGAAAAATTTCAGTTTTTTAATGACTAATAAAAATATTTTTATTTAAAATAATATACAGTTAAAATTGAATACTTATATAAATGATTGTAAGAATGGGTGTAACTGTTTGTTAGCGAATAAGAAAAATGAATTTCTTTAATCGGGTTTTGTTTAAGATATTGATTAACAAAGGAAAAGATCCCAAAAGTAAACTCATCACTGAATTAATAGGATTATTAGCTCTTTGTTAATAGACTTAAAAAATAAGTTCTTAAATAACCAGATCTTTCATGTAATGGAAATAATAATTTCAAGGCTAAGAACCATTTGATATGTTATGCATTTATTCAACTCATTTGTGTCTATGTATTGATGAAAACATAATAATAAGCTATTTTAATGACTAATAATTTTGTCCTTATTTGAAAGTTTAAAAATATGACAAAATTATTATAATTTCAATAGAGAAATAAGGTTTGAATCGGTATATAAATGAATAAAATAAAGATAGTTTTCTTTAGATATTACACAAACTCAATCATTATAAGAGACATCAATGCGGTTGTAGGCATGCGTTAACTTTGATAGCACTGACATTGAATATTCGTCCGCTTATGCAATTCAAGGTCAATCAATATTTTTCTGCTCATTCTCTCTAAATAGAGTGTATTTCACACACATTCAAGTATAAAAAAAATTTATTTTCAAATAAAAATCCAGCTTTAATACTAAAATAAAATATTAATGTTTAGTAATAAGTAAAAAGTTGTGACATATTTCTTAAGATCAATAATAAAATCTAATTTCGATTAAATCAAATAAATAATATGTCACTTATAATACTCTTGGAATGATATAATTGAGCTCTTCTATGATGTATAAAACTATTTCCTCTGCTTAACGATTGTGCTCTCTCTATCTCTCCTTCCATATACCCTGCCCTCCCCTCCCTTGACTCCCCCGCACCATAAATGTGTTTACAAACTAAATTGAAGGTCACATTGTGTTAATACAAACCTATCTATACATTGGTTGACTACCAGCACATACAGCACATCACCTTTTTTCCTGACATTACAAATGATACAAATATATAATTTCTATATTTAAAGACATTTATTGCATAATTTTTCTCTATATAAACTCAAACTCATTATACAATTGTCAATACTGATAATTATCAACTGTATTATTATTTTATTTAATGAATATTTTAATTTTAGTTTCATTAAAGTCCTAATGCATTGAAAACTTGTACGAATTCTTTATTAAATTCTTGCTTTACTTTTAATGAAAATTTTTCATAAATAGAAAATTAAGTTTTCTGTTTATGAAACCCTTGAAAGTATTGATTTCGAGCTTAGCCTCTATTATATAAGAAGCGAACTTGAGTTTATACATGCTTTCGAAAGAATTGTTGCTGTTTTGGCACAAAAACACAGAATATTCTTTGAGAATGCGCTCAAAAAATTTAACTAAAGAAGAGGTTATTCTTAGAGATCATAACGAATGAGGGCTTCAAATCATTCACTCCTAATATTCATTATTAAATTAATAGTGAAACAAAAGCTGTTATTTTCCATTATTTACTAGTCTTTTAAGGCCTTATCACTAGCTTTTAGGACATTATCTAAAATATATCATAATTTATTATTATTATTATTCTTGTTTTTTATTATTCCTAAGTTTTACTTTTTCTGTTATCTATTTATATGAACTTTTTTTGTCGTTCGTGTGATAAATGTTTTGTATTAAAAATAACTGATAGTTTCCAATCAGACAAAAAGTTATTTATTTTTCTGATACCTTTTTCATGAGTACATAATTTTTGATTCTTTTATAACAACTTTATTCAGTTGTGTTGATAGGCGTGTGAAGAGTGACAAAAGTATTACTATTCAAAATCTGATTATATATCATATAAGATAATGAAATATTATTTTTCTGTCTGTTTTAAGCACTAAAACAAAAGATTAACTTATGTTTAGTCGAAAAAAGTTGATTAAAATAATGTTTCTCTAAATTAAGATTAAATAAATTTTTTGATCGAATTATAAAAGTTTTGAAACCGTAAGAATTGATAGTTTGCATGTCTTAACACTCTTTTAAGAGGTATTTTCTGCTTATTTTGAGATTAGATAATAATTGAATTTTCTTCAACTTTTCTATTTTAATAGAAATGCTTAAGAAATTCATTAATAACTGAGAGGCGGAATATTTAAGAGTCTAGTTATAAATCTATTGCTCATTAATATAAGTTTCTTATCAGTAGAAAAATTACTTGTCATTAGTCTTGAGAATTTGGGTATTTATTCTGACAAATAATTATAACTCACATATAATTAGCTTTTCTTTCATGTTATTAGTTATGGGTTTGTGTTTACATCACTTGTTTCTCTTTCTCTCAACTTTTCCTATCCTTATAAATGATATTAAAATATTTGTTTTAACTTTGATTTTCATTTGTATAATAAGTATTGCATTTAAAAAGTGTTTATTCATTTTTATAATAATAAGTTCTAAGGATTTCCGAAAATCCTATCATTTCCTGGAGTTTGAATCATAAGTCTTGCAAAAAAATGTGTTTTTCCATAAAAATAGATTTTAATAACATTTTTCAAACCAAAAAAACTAATAAAAGCGTGAAAAATATATCTTATATTGATTTTCTCATAATTTTCTTTACAGTTTAATAACAAATCATAAGAAAGAAAGAAATATTAAAAGTTATCGATAGAAAGTGTTTGCATAACATCCTCAGTAGAGCTGAACATTAGCTTTAAAGCAATAGAAAAGACAGCAAAACATTTCTATTACAAACGTATTATTCAGTAAAACTAAAAGTGAGAGATCTTGATATTCAGCCAATAAGAAGTGGTGAACCGGGACTTAAAGACCGCCCATTTATTCAAACCATTCAATTTCGGTGTTTCTGGTGATACACTTTTCTCTTATACTCTGAACAACACCGGCTCTCCATAAAAGTTGTTTTGGCTGTTTTGAGCTCAGTATCACATTTGGTTCACTAGTGAACGGACGTAACAACTGATACGATAAGAGAAAAAGTTTTTCAACTTCTGTTTTGTGACCAATTTTTACAATTCATTCAGTTATTTCGTAGTAAAAAAAACAAAAGTTTTTTCGATATTTTTCGCTTAACTATTAAGAAGTCTTTAGTTCATCAATAATTCATTTGATTACTTTGTCATTGTTTTTCGTCCTTTTTTGACTATTTTGTGTAACAATTAGTTGAGAACTATTTTAATCTTTGTTTAAAGCCGTGAGAAGTCGTGCTTTAATTATTAAGTCAATAGGCATTCAGTTTAATTCAATGAATCGTCATAAAAGGTAAGCTATTTTTCAATTAATAATAATTTATCTTAATTTTTATTCAAAAATTTCTCATTTGAGTCAACAAACTATTTATTCGATTTTTATCCAAATTAAAAAAGGTTAAATTCTTACGTAAAAACTATTTGCATGAGAAAAGTTCTCAACTTTTTTTTGAAAATGTGTGCGATTTGTCACGTATTTTAGTTGACATGAAAAAGTTGAGCAAAACTTTTTTTGAACTTCAAGGAAAAAGTTATAAAAAACATTTAGAATGAATGTCAAACTGAGCTATTTTTGCCTTTTTTTTAAAGAAAATCCGTCAATAATTATTATATAACTTATAAAAGACATTTAACGGGGATTTTATTGACAATATTTCTTATCTCAAGTAATCTCTTATAATCAGACAGTAATGTAACTGAATATCAATTATGGGTTTATTTTTATTTCAAAATTTGGCATATATTTGAAGCTTTAATTGACAATT
Organism: Camisiidae sp.; assembly: GCA_034696325.1. Taxonomy (NCBI): domain Eukaryota; kingdom Metazoa; phylum Arthropoda; class Arachnida; order Sarcoptiformes; family Camisiidae; species Camisiidae sp. The sequence continues at coordinate 795 of JAQFZT010002079.1, read as the reverse complement.
AGAAATTCACGAATCGTTTTCTTATTTTATAACTTAATAAAAAAAAAGTATTTTCAAAACCAAAAAGAAAAGTATTTTCAAAACCAAAAAAAAGTATTTTCAAAGCCAAAAGAAATATGAATACACGAAAAATCCCTTAAGAAAAGAAAAAATATTACTTAAAGAGCAGGAAATTTTTTTGCAAAATATTAAAAATAGATGAATATTTTTCTTCCATTTTTAAAGATAACCAAAATTTTTGGTATAGTCTGGTATTTATAAGGATTGGAATTTTTGATACGAGAAAACATTCATACATTCATTCATTAATATAACATAACAATAATGCCTAATATAAAGCACGCGAACGCTAATAGACAAGAAGTGTTAGTCGAAGAGCCGGTCGTACATAACAATAACAATATTGAACAATATTTGGAAGAACACGACCCCTCACAAGTGGAATGTTGTGTACCGACAGTCTGTTCGGTGGGAAAAATGATTCATATGACCAATTTGTCCGAAACGGTTAAAGTGATCTGCAATAATGATCACTGCCGTGAAGGACATTATATGCATAAGAGATGTTTCGAAGAATGGGAAGAAACAGTTCTGACATACTTGAGGTCAACCGGTCGGGCCAGGAGTTGGTCTGAGAAACAGAGACTTCAGAATCTATGGACCAAAAAGGGATACGATTTGGCCTACAAAGTATGGATGCATCTTATCAATCGTTTCTAACAAAATTTTATACAATTTATATTTCATTTGATTTTTAAAAAATTCATTTTTTCAATTATGTTTTCAAAATTCCTT
>JAQFZT010002078.1:0-12632 GCA_034696325.1 Camisiidae sp. | reverse complement strand
CTTTGAAATCAATTGAAAAACATGTATATAATTATGTTTCCATTTTGATGGGCTCACTTCAAAGCTCTGTTTAGTTGAACATAATTAAAGAGGAAAACGTTGAGCAGAACTATTTTTTATCAATAATATAATCTCAAAATAACAAATAGAGGAGAAAACTAAGCAAAATAACGAAAGAATGCTTGGCATTTGAGTTCATAAAAATATTGATAGTATGCATACCTCTGAATATCCATTAGCAATAAGTATTTGCAAGAGTTGTCGTGACAGCAATTCTTTATTATCAAGAATTAGTCCATTAGATTGAATAAGAGCTGAATAATTAGAACTAACATTAGATGTAGAGCTAACAGAGCTGCCGATTCCCGAAGTCTGTCCGGGCGAAGAGCTTGAATCACTAGTACTGGAGGCACTACTGGTGGGTCTGTCGTTATTAGCGAATGGCTGTAAACTAATTCTAATTTCTTGTAATGCTTTCTCACGCGCCGCACGAGCCGATGACTTACTCGGCTGAACACAATTACTACCGTTATTTCCATTTATTGAACGTGATGTTGTTGATGAAGAACTAGTTGTTTGCACACCATTTACATGATTTAAAGAGTGATCGATATTATTAATCCCATTAGAATTTAATTGATGTATAACTGGCACAGAATCGGTTGACTGATGTTTAATGCAATTACTATTACCACTAATGCCACCGATTGTTCCGATGGCTTGTGGCAAACCAATTATCTGTATGTCTTTACTTGAATCGTGGTATGGGTGTAATGGTTGGCTCGTCTCTGATGTAAAACCGTTCGATTGTATTGTGACATTTTGTTGTTTTGCGTTACTATTTGTCACGTCTCTATTGATTTGATGACCAATTTGTGATTGTTTTGCTGGTAGTAATTGATGCAAATTGGTGTGAACTGTGCCCTCTCGACGAATCATAGGTCACAGTGAAAGCCGAGTTAGGCCAACACTTGAAAGCTTAGATTCTTCCGAATTATAATTATTATTAATTTTTCTTAACTGTGTTTCAGCTCCAAAAATTCCGATTAAAACAATACAATTAATTATCATAAATCGAATCATTTGTTCAATTTTTGCGATATTTTCTCATTTATAATACCATTTCAATTAAAGGTATTAACTTTTCTTTTTGTTGATTGTATTGATTCTTCTTTTGAAATGATAAATAAAATATATATTCGTTTTGTGATAACTTTCTTATGTTTATTATGAAAATAGAAATATTGGTTATATTAATATGAAGACTATGTTATTATTAGTTAAGTATTAAATAACAAATTTAAGGCACTATTTGTTATTGCAGTGAAATTACGGACCAATTGTTAAAACATTAATCCATTTGCGTTGAGAGCAACGAAATACCTAAACAATGACAAAACACATAACAGTTATTAAACATTTTTAGATTCTCTGGAATTCAACTGATTAGATAACGATATGTATAATAAAGAAAAATCATTTGTTAAGAGAAAGAGAGACTTTCAGTGTATTTGTTATGCGGATAAATGCACTTCAAATGTCTATTGTGTGCATGTGTTTAATAGTGAAGTCAACGATATCTCTATACATTTTACACTACATTTACGTCTATTTCTTAATAGTTATCCAAATATTTCCGAAACTTATTTTTCTCTGTAAACACTCAACTATTTTCAAAGCCTTTATAAACAGCATATTATAGGAGATTGTCATCAAAATTCAATATTTTTATTTAAAACAATTCAATACTTCTATTATCGGATGTATTAATAGCTTAATTAAGAGCACATTTTATCAGTCGTTAAGTAAATATTCAATTCAAAGGCCTTTAATCGCAATTTGAGTTTTGAGAAACTTTTCATTTAGTTTTGAGAAACTTTTCATTTTGTTTGGATTTCAAGTAAAATAAGATAATTATTTGTGCATTAAATGAGTTAATAATAATAACAGTAATTTAAGTAATTTAGAGTTGACAAGAAATTATTAAATATATATTTAGTTAAGAAAATAGTGCATAAAATAGTGAGAAATGCGGCGCAAAAATGTTTCAGTCCTTGAATTGCATTCCATTGGAAAGAGTTTTATAAAGAGATGAGAATAAGGGATAATACATATGAAGAGTTGTTTTTGTGTGACATACCTTTGCGTGAGATTATCATTCAATTAACAATAAGTTTAACCATGTTTTCAGTGGAATAAATGGCAAACCAAACAATAACTTATTTTCGATCACATTATGATTAATAATATCGAAAGAGAAATAAATAAACGATTGAAAGTGGAAAATGTGAAGAATTCTTCGTGTTATTACAACTGATAAATAAATAAGACTTGAATTATATAATGATTAATTCGCGATTAAATTATTAATTATTAAGAGATGCGTTAAATAATTAATAAAATGATGAGAAATGAGTAGATATTTAGTTATATAAATAGTATTGATTGCAACTATTCATAACATTCGTGGCACTCTTGCACTTAAATCTCTTAAACATAGATTGAGTCAATTCAATAGTAAATCCCTAGTAAGCCATTCAATGGCCATTTTCTTAAACATTTGGCGAAACACAAGAAAATACTCTGAAACTTGAAAGCTCAATAAGACAGCGCACGCGCTCTTCAATGGAATGCTAATTGTATTCAAACTCCTGCATACCTTTCAGTCATTACGTCCCAATTCTCTCTAACAGGGATTTCAAAGTTTCTTTCTTACAGTTTTTATGTATTCATTCATCTCTCGTTTCTTAAGACATGTGCGTTTATTTTGGTTTTTAAACCAGCTTTTATTACGCTTCAAACTATTGTTTAATTAATTTATACATTTGTTTCAATTGTGTCAAAAGTTTTGGCACATTTTAGGGTACATTTCATTTGATTTCTAACAAATTTTTTAATATCTATTGATTTTTTAAAAACTTGATAAACTCTTCATCAAATTATCGATTAATTGTAATATTTGATTAAATGATGTAATGTTTTAAACGAAATTATTATTGATGAAGAGTTTGTCTGAATAATAAGATAAAGCTTAGAATTGATTAATGTTTAGAAAATATGGATATCGACAAGTTTTATCGATTGGTAGGCGCAGGCATTAAACGCATTTATGGCTATTATGTCATTAGACCTCTTCAAAGATTCAATGTTGACAATAGAGCTGAAAGACTAATCGAAAAACAATTAGAAGTACCTAAAACTGCGCCGAGACATAAAGGAACGGATCAAATCTTCAAACAAATAACCGAAGGTTTCCATTTTGAGGATTCATTTTTTACATTATTTTCAATTGTTTCTAATTTGCAGAAAATCCACAGTTTAGAAAACAATTGGAAGAAAGAAGTCAAGATTTATTGAGTCGTTTAAAATCAGTTAAAGTTGTTTCAAAAGATGTGGAAATGAGTGAAGAAGATTCGAAAGAAATGGAAGAAATTAGAAAAAAAGTGCGGAATCGTTTGCCTCAATCACGAGAGGGAGAACTTATGCCAATGCATGCGTTCATTGAACCGAAATATGTGCCAAAAGGTAAAGTCAGTCTATTCGGAGCGCTTCGATTCATGGCTAAACACAATAAAAATCCTGATCAATATAACGCACAACTAATTGCTAAAGAATATAATATGAAGACCGAAGACGTTGAAAATATTCTCATGTATTTTAAGCCATTCTATAAGGATGAAGGAGTTAAGGATCTATTTCAAACACATGATAAAGATGTTGTTAGCCTTTTATCGATGGATAGAATTCAAAGCTTTCTTAAACCTAAAAAAACAGTTTCAGATCAACGAATAGAGGGTACGAATGAGGACTCGTTAAACAGTAGTAAAGATTCAAAACATGTTAATGAGAAAAAAGATTAATCAGTTTAAGATAGAAATAACTGACAAAAATACACAACAAATCGAGTCATTTTCTCACGTAAATCATTTGGTGAGTAATTAATGTTCAATTTACTTATTGTAGACAAAAGTAAAGAAAATCTTTTTATTGTGAAAACTAAAGTGAATGACAATTGAATCAAATCCTCAATATATATATATAAAAAATTGGGAATTGTGTTGACATCAATCATAATAATAATGTCTTGACATTTGAAAAACTGTAAAATACTTGATATAAAATTTAGAAAATTGATGTGATTTAGAGTTTAATTTAATTTATATATTGAATGAATAAATGCATAAATAAATAATGATTGAGTTCATGCCGGATCTGTTTCATTGGTTGTATTGGAGTTAGAGTTGAGAAGCGATGCATTTCCACTCGTCATATCCCATCTCCAAATAGTTGAATCATCGCAAACACATAGTAATATAGTTCCGTCTTGATTGAGACACGTCTGTCTTATGGCTGTCGTGCACTTCGGATGAGTTAGTGTTGTGCACCTTATAATTACAGTTCAATCATTAATATAAATATTTGGTTCAATTCACAAATTAGTCAAGAGCATAGGCTAAAGCTCATGCATGAGTAGCTAAGCTTCTGCTTTCGCTTTTTATTCACAACCAGAAGCAAAACTATGCTAAATATTGGCGAGATTGAGAAAAATCTCTGACAACCATTAAAGTATGTAAACTTAGAACTTCTTTAAACCTTTTTGGTAGAGAAGTGAAAGTTGCGAATCGAAAAGTGTAACATTTTTGATATAATAAGCTGAAGCCCTGGTGTGTGGGGAGAGATATTGCTCAACACTATATTATGCTATTTAGATCTGAAACACTAAAGAGGTGGGTCGCGACCCACAAATTCTCAACTACTTAATCACACTGATAGACGAGATTTAAAATGCTATACTATTTGAATGCTATGTAAATGATTTTGTAAAATGTTTGAATACCTGGGAATAGTTGGGTCGTCGACATCGACATCCCAGACATTGACGCGTCCGTTTTGATTACCCAAAGCCATGATTTTCTGTTCGGCATCCATTGAAAATCGCATAAACCAAATGTCACATTCTTTATATTCAAATTTATGTATTAAAGTGGGCGAGGAATCGCTGGCATACTGTTTATGTAACTGAATATCATTTTCATTTTCTAATTTTCCGGGTTTCCAACAGACGATCGCATTCTCGCATGACTTGGAAAGCACAAAATTGCCGAACCAGCGGACACAGTCTACATAATTGCGATGAATATCTCTTGTTGTAAAGCATGGAAAGTGATCCTTAACAGTACTGAAAGGTGTATTGGTTTTGCTTCCATTATAACTGTATGATTCATGTATTGATTGCTGAATACTTTCTTTGTCGAGAGACCAGATCTTGAGCGAGTGATCCATTCCACAGCTTATTATCTTATGCCCTCTTAAGTGGAAATCAGCTGAAAGTACTTCATCTCTATGACCCTCAACTCCACCAAATATAGCCACACATTGATCAGTCTTTATATTCCATAATCTTAATGAATGATCTTTACTAACAGATAGCAATAGATTGGGATCTAATGGACTTATTTTGAGATCATTTATAGCATTTCCTGAGGAATGTGTGAAAGTTAGGAAAAATAGATTGAATGGAGTAATGAAAATGAGTTAAAAGGAGTTAAAATGAGTTAAAGAATGCAAACCGTGTCCGATGTAGTGTTTAATGCACTGCATGGCAACATTGCTGATAATTCTAATGATACCACGACTACCGGCAGCTGCTAATAATGGAAATCCTGTGATGTCATCGTAACTCCAGGCACACGTATAGAAACTTTCTTCAGCGTCAGTATCGGCATAGCATTGAACCAAACGGATCGCTCCGTCTTTAAGACACTCATAAATTGAGATCCGATTACTGCCAACAGTCGCGAAGTAGTTTTCGCCGTCAGGTAAGTGTTGGTTAAACTGAACCCCAAAGATGGGACATCTGTGGTCTTCACGTAACCAATAAGAAAACTTGTACTGCAATTTTGAATGTTTAAACTTTGGCACTGCTTTATCGGCTTTTGTTTTGGCTGATGTTGAAGAAAAAGATAATGACTCTCGAGTTTGTTGAGTAGAAGACGAGGTTTTCTTCTTCTTTTTATTAGATTTGTTTGAAATCTTCTCAGAGTTGGTGTCACTGATAGCACTGCTATTTCTTCTCATGGAATTTCTGGTAACAATTCCTGCTTTGGATTGACTGCTGTTATTGAGGACTTCTGTTTCCTCCTAATTATCATTCAATCCAATCAGACATTACATACATTAGTCATTAGTAAAGGACTCACCCCTTCATCTGAATCTATAGATGTGCTGTTAATACCATTTTTTGTTTCATCACTATTTGTCTCATCAATAGTTTCATCTGTTTTTTCTCCATCGAAGCCATCAGTTTTTGTGTCATTCATTACTTTAGACATGTTTTTATTGATAGCATTCAACTAATGATTTGATCCAGAATTTTGTGTCAAACAATTTTTCGGTTGAAAAAGTTATGTTTGATTTGCAATAAAATGTCTTAAGACTTACCACATTTCGGAAAAAGCCAATCATTTACTAAACCATTGATAATGATATGTTGTATGCATTGTATTATAAACTACTTAATTATCTTAATCTGTTTCACAGATAATTTATTTCCTTAGACTCAAAAGAAGTTTTTATCACTTTTGTTACGAAACAAATGCCTTATTACTTATGATAAATATTTTATAGGAAATAAATTGCATTAATTTCAAGATTATTTTGATTTCTATTTATGGCATAACAACAATTTCAGATTATAATTGATTGTATTTAAGTTAAACTCAATTAAATCTTATCATTAATTAATACGAAATTTATTTAAATTTTTTTGTTTTACTTCCTTTGAGTTGAGACTTCTTTTGAAGCACAATAACATTGAACTCATAAACACCCCAATAGTCCCGCCTTTTCTTTACAATCTCATTAAAAAATATTACATAATAACTACAGTTTACACTATATTTTAGTCGTTTTGTAATATAATATATTTAAGCTTTTAATTATAATTTTTTTAATTCACTCAAATTAATCTAAAATAATAGTTCAATTCTATTAGATTTAAAAATAAAAATAGTCAAATCATTTCTAATTGATAAACTTTTTATATTCTAGTGTCAACTGTATTATTGAAATGTTTTACTTTAAAAATGTTAAGTAAATTAAACAATTTAGTACTTTTAAAAGCATGAATGATCTTATTTAAACACAATATATGTGTATAATAGTCTAAAATTTGCTGAGCGAGTTAGGTAACAAAGATTTGTTGTAATGAATTTATTAAATACTAAATGATTAGCACGTGTATGCGGTATAAAAGTAATACAAATTTCGTTTCAATTCAAATAAATTAAATAATTAATTAAAAGCTGATAAAATGCGTTCATTAGTGTTGAGTCCGTGGACTAATTTAACTGAATTGCAAACTGTTTATGATTGTATTTACAATAGTAATGATAATAATGATAATAATAATGATAATGATTTGAATAACAATTTGAATTATGAAATGCTATTATTTGCCAAAAATAAGTTAACCATTTGGTTGACAAGAACACAAACTAATGATGAAATTAATGTCAATTTAATGGCCACAAAAGCAATACTAAACGCTTTAATTGAAGACAATAATAGAAGAGAATATTGCGATGAGAGCTCTGTTTATTCATTATATGGTAAGCATTTGTTGATTAAATGAACTTTTGGTTGACACAAACCTTATTATAAATATGAATAACATTATAATTACATGAATGGATAGCTCTATCAGTGATCCGATTCTGTACTGCAATCAGTCAGTACTCAAATGAGAGTAATATGAAAAGTGTGAAGCGTTTGGCCCACAGATATTCATGTCCCGAATGGATCATTGAATGCCGACATTCACTCTGTCATTCATCACATAATCAGCCATCGATTCAAAACTTAAGAAATGCTGCACTCATTGCACTCAATTGGTTGAAACAATTTTTTTGGCTTAAAATTATTGTCAATAATAATCATAATAATTGTTTTGATATAATCGAGAAATTCATTAATAGTAATGAAATTAAAGTTAGGAAAAAAATTAAAAATCAAATCATTTTCTCAATCAAATACTTTAAAAATGAATTGATTTCAGCTCTTGTTAAGCATTTTGTTAATAGCGTTAAGAATGAGATTAATTACTCGTCTCTGAAAATGCCGAAGTCATGTATACGAAAGTTTGTGCCCATTCTTACAATTGTGAACAGTTATAATTCGTTATCAACTTTATTGTATTTAATATCCGATAAATTTGACTCTGAAAACCGATTAATACGTCACTTGGCTTTGAGTTGGTTTTCAACTATTATGAAAGCTATGAATTCAGACAATAAAGTATCTAAATTTGAGCGGTGTTTCACATCAGTTACATATAATTCAGTTATGCCTAAAATAGAATGGATTCGATTACTGTATAGGATAGCCAAACGTCCGAACGAACACACTTCGAGTCTCATTGTATTAATTGCTCCCATTGTCAGTGACTTCATATCACATCAAAAGATTCAAATGATGATAGATTTGTCGAATCAGTTCTGCACTCATAATCATAGCGAAATCGATAATGAATTGCTCGCAAATGATAGCTGTAATGAAGAATATAATATAAAATCAGTGAAAGACTTGATTAAATCAGTTGATGGAAATGATTTGAGTGAAATTAATATATCCGGTGAGAACTTATAAACTTTAGTGACTGGCCCTATACTAAAACTGTTGTGAACTTTTAACAAATCATTTATCAAACATTAGACAGTTTTAATGGAATATTTCAAAAGACTAGATTCAAGTTTTTCAATATTTTTTATTCATATTTTTAAATTTAATATTCAGAACTTCATTCAAAGATCAATATTTAAATTCAATAATTATTTAACTCAACTCTCAATATCAGGGCTTAAAGAAAGTTTGAATTGAGCTCTGCGTAAAAGATTAGTATTGATTAGAAGTTAAGAATTTTGCGAAGAAAGTTCAGCCGTTTTTAATCTTTTTTAATTAAATATTAAATATTCTAGCGTTTAGTCGTGTATTGTATTATGTTTTTTATTTTGTAATTTAAAATGAGTGAACACAATGAAACTGATCGCTCATTTTTGACACATGAGTTGGTGCTCAATATGTTTTGAGGCTATAATAACTTACAATACCATAACTTTATAACATTTCATTTCTTTCATGTTCGTAATAATAGGTTTAGATTTTGATTAAACATCATAAATATTAATAGTTAATTATAAATATGTAATTAAGCATTTGCTAATCGCTCAAAAATACATGAACTAAATTGATTAAATTAATTGTATTTTCATTACTAGATACAACTGAATGGTCTCAAATCAATTTGGGTGCAACTTATTCACTACCGAATCAAGACTAAGTAGTATAATATTAATTATTAATTCAGGATTATAATCAATGTTATGCTTCAAAATACATGTTTTCTTATTTTATTTTTCCCATTAAATATTCAAAATTCAAAATATTTACATCAGTTATTCCAATAAAGTATTGAATGTTTTCTCTTTAAAAATGGTTACATTTTATAAGTTTTATACTATATAATGTCAAATAAACTTTGATAATTAATTCAATTGTCATCATCTAATCATAATAATAACGTCTAATCATTGGTGAATTGGAAGCGTATGATTGCATGTCATTCTTATTCTGATTATTACCGATATTCACAACAGAATCGCTATAATAGTCTCCATTTGTATTGCGGTCTCGATTAGGCTCTAATAAATTGATATAAAATGATAAATAATAAGATTTAATAATTTGTTATGAAAAAGTTGTGAACTGACTGATGAGTGCGAGAAATGGTTTGACTCTATCGAAGCCATTGTCCAAACTATTAACATATCTTTTATCTAATTGTCTTTCGTGATTATCGAACACATTGAGAATTTGTTCTCTCAATTGATTGTCGATGCCTTCATGTTGATAATCATTGGGCTGTTTTTTCATATCATCCATATATGAATCACGAGGCGATTCATTAACATTATACGTAACGTCTGCGGGATTTGTATTAGATTTGATTGAGGGGTCATTTGTGGTTATTTTAGCCACAAATCCCATGTCCGGACCAGCAGTGTATTCAACCTGAAAGCAAATTAATTTCTTGAAAATCAATATCTATTTAAGTTTGACTTTACATGTCTGTAAATGCCATCGGAGTCCATATATCCATAGCTGCCTTTAACAAAGCCATGTTCATCACCTATACAACAGTTACACTATCTTTGAATCTATCGAAATGGCAATACATCTTTCCTAATATGCATTACAAAACCTTTTTCCTGTCTGTCTTGTTTGTTACCATATCCATCATCTATATTATATCCAAACTGATAAGGCATTGGCATTTCCTGTAAAGCTTGCAAAATGAGTTTCTTTTCTTAAAAAACTTATGATTGAATATTTTATACTTTATATTCTGAATGGTATTCTGATCGTGATTTTTGTTGATTATCGACATCACCAAAATCTCTCATATAATGATTTGAGGCTTTATTTTCGTAATGAAACTGGTTATGGATTTGATTATATGCATCGCTATTTGCAATCACATAATGCATCCAAAGCAATATTAATAATCCAAATCTTAACTAAATTTTCATAAAAAGGATTAATAATAAATTTAATCATATTCTCAAAATCCTTATGCTTAACATCATTTGCATAACAACTTATTGATAGATTGATTGCTTTTTCCTTTCATTATAGTATCTATTTATATATAGCTCTTCTGTTTGTATTTTTAAATCTTTGTATAGAATTTTTATACAATCAAATTGTATAGAAGTTATGCTTTGTAAAGATTTCTTCTGAATACAAATTGATTCATTTCTTTTAGTTCTGTTACATTTTATGAAAAGCCATTGAAGTTTACATTTGAATAATTCTGAAAGGTTTCAAAGCAATTGCAATTTGATGAAAGTGCTGCTTCTTTTCACAAATGTTTTATTTGATCCTAATTTATAAAATGTCATCAAATTATAGTAAATAGCACTTGAATTAGGATTTAGAAACAGAATAATATTCGTATAATCGATAAAATACAAAATTCTTTCCTCAATTCAATTAGTTCTGATTGAATAACATTTGGAAAATTCTTTCAGTTTCTATTAGAGTGAGAATTTTCCATCAGTTCATTACAACAGATCAAAGTTTTTGTTATTATATTTCTAATAAATAAATAAAACTCTTGCAAATGAAGCAAATCTGAAATAATTGATAAATTAATAAATAAAGTATGTTTTAGAGTGAAACTCAATATACATGTGAATGACTTTAGAGTTTAAAATAGAGTAAAAAAGACTTACCATAGTTTGTGCTGTTTTGAGAGGCACTTTTCATGTAACTTAATTCACGAAAGATGAGAAAATCTTTTATATAAGTTATTTAAATGTGAATAAAATGAGGACATTATAAAGTTTTCACGTGTTTTACTTTTGTTTCGCAAATTTGACTGAACAATTTGGGTGCACATGAAGTTTGAAGCTCTAATGCAATCATTACTTTGACTGAACAATCGTAAGAGAATTGCCCTCTTTATTCAATAGCAATTTCTTAATAACTCATTAACAATAATCATCTCAAGTATTAATTCAACTAAAATGCATCCACAAATTAACACTATTTCTTTAATTAATCACTTCATCATTCAATTGGCATCATTTAATCACTTTTCAAACCTTCATTTTATAAGAAATAATTATCACTCAACTTAAGTTGAGTTTTAGAAGTAGAATAAGTCACACTCATTAAGATTTGCTAAATTTTTCGAGACTTTATGTTAGTCTCAACTGTATTTAAAGGCAATTTTTAGAGTAAATTTGTTGTGCATTAACTAACTTTCAAGTTGAGTCCCATTGAAATAAACTGAAATTTAATTTATTTAATTGAATTGAATAAATAATTTGTTGAAAAGACACGAATTCTACAATTTAGATGATATTTACAAAATAAAACTAAAAAATATGAAGATTTAAACAAAATGAAGTTTTTGAGAAATGAGTGATGAGCCAAATTAGACGCAAAATCCAGGCGGATGTGGGCCTTGCAAATTGCCATTTTGTTTGGTGTTTGATTTTCCGATTTCTTCGAGAGCAATATGTCGAGGACTTCTGCTGTAATCTCTTCTAATTGAATCCCTTCGTGCCAAAGCTTGTTGACGATCACGAGAGTAACTTCTAAAGGCATCACTTCTAATGTGATGACTTCTCTGTGTTTGACTTTTGCTTAATCGATACCATATCAAGAATCCTAAACATATACCACAATTGCCGCCAATAAAGCAGATACAGATTCCGATTAATAACAAACAGACGACAAGAATTGCTATTGGGATATACAAAGTCATATCCCATGCCTTCTCCATATTATCGCAATTTTTCCAAATAGTTTCGTTTTGATTCCAAGTCTCATTAATTTCACAAGAGATTGTACTCAACTCAAGAACTGCCCATAATATCAATATACTTATCAATCCCATTGCTTTGTGAACTGTCTTTAACTATTTCAAGAATTGGTTCATTTTTTAGAGAATAAGTAAATTGTTTTTATATATTTATTGTAAGTTCAGTTCATATTTGATTTAATTTGAGAAATTCAAAGCATTCAAGGTTTAGCTGATTGACAGAGATTTGCTATTTGTTAAAGAT
>JAQFZT010002077.1:0-12633 GCA_034696325.1 Camisiidae sp. | reverse complement strand
GTATGCTTTAGGCATTGGGTTGGCTGATAGCGTTTGGATAAAGTTAACCAATAAACCTTTTTTCACGATACTGTACTAATTTAAGTTTAGAAATTTCAAGTAATTTGACTATTAAATAATATTTTGTATATTTATTATAAGTTTGGTTTACTTATAAAAGTCCCAAAAACTCAAATTTTAGCTTATTTAGTGTGAACTTAAGTTTAAAACTTTTCCCAATTAAAAATATGGTTATTAAAGAGGAAGAGAGTCATATAAATTGTATTTATAGCAGAGCTATTATTAGAGTCTTGAGAATCTGCCTCAAAACTTGAGTCTCGGTCGGGTCTCCATTATTTCTTGATATTTCAAAAACTTTAAAACTTGATATAATTTTTAAATATTTAATTTGCAAGTTCTAAATGTTTAGTTACAGTCATAGGTAATAATCACTAATTATAGAATGTTTACAATTTTTATTCAAAGATAAGACTCAATTCAAAGTTTACTAAATTTAGTTTCAAAGTTTCAGCTGATTTTTATTTCAATATAAAAGCTTTAAAAATGAGATTTAGTTTAAAAATTTATAGAAATCAATTTCGAAATACAAACCGACAAGAAATTTCTCGATCAAAACTCGAGACTTCTAAACAGCTCTAAATTGTAATGATGTATAACTGTATGACTTGTAGTTTCTCTTCCAAAATGATCACATAATATATCAAATGTTACCTTAATTGTAAGTATTGTACAGTACATAAGGTTATTGATCAACAATTTCGTTGATTTGTTACAAAATATAATTAAGTTTTGATTTTGTTTTGATCGAAATTCTAATGAAATGTTGTATATCTTCTGTATTTTCTAAAGTCAAATAAAGTTTTTATGAGTTTGGTTCTAAAAAATGATTTTCTAAATAAATTTTTTAAATAAGTATCTTTTGAGAATGACTTCATGATATTCTATGGAATTTTAATTGATCTTATATTCAGCATAAGTTTTTCATTTAATTGAGATCAACAGTAAAGATAAATATCAAACTTAAAAGTTATTAGGAATTGATATATCAATAATACAGTGAAAGCACGCGACAAATCACTTGATTTTGTGATTTCTTATAATTTGAGGACAAATTCACGCGATTATGCATTGTTTCAATCCATTAATTAACAAACCGTTGATTTGATTGATTAAATTTTTGACTAATAATCGAATATCTAATAGTTATACCTTCAGTAGTGGTTTTGCATTTGAAATAATATCACTTGAGTAGACAAATATGATGGCAATTTCAGGTGATAATCATTTAATTCCTGGTCTAAAACTCGATACCAGTGTTTATGTCGACAATTTTGGTCAGATCTCAACCGACCAGACAAACAATTGCATTAATGGTGTGACTCAAGTGATTGACGGCAATATTGAAGATATTCTTCATTTGATCGGTCATCCAATTCGAAGTGTTGAACATCTGTTAAATGAGGGAATCCTTCGCTCGACAGAAGAAGTGAACGCATGTATTAAAGAGTTGCCACAGAGAGGACCCGCTTCTCACTTAATACAAGAAAATAATTCAATTTTTGGTCTTATCATTGACTCGAGAGGCGAGACTCGAATCGCAGGAATCGTTCGATATGTTATACCTGAAGAACAACTCGAAGGCTATTACAAAGCAATCAAGATCTCGGACGACAACACTTGGAATTTTTGTGATCCACGAGAACTCGACATGAGTTCTTTGATTAGTGGCGGAGCTATTCTTGGAGTCATAGGAATCGGAGGTTTTTTCTTCTTACAAATCACTGTCTCTGATGACAACCAATTCCCAGATTTGGTGCTTATTCTCCAAAACGGATATTTCATTATTGAAAAGTCAAGACTTGTTTGGACACGACTTAACACGTGTCGACGTATTGGAGAAATTGCGTCGAATGTCACTGAACTGCAAATCGGAGAATGTATTGCTTCGAGTCGTGGCGGATGTATTCGCGGTTTAGATGGCTTTCAACTCTATGGAAGTGGTTCTGCAATCGTTGACTTCGAGACACTCAAAGAGTTTTCTAATGCGATGCAAACCATTGGTTTCCCTCAAAACAATGGAACCAATACTGAAGAGTTAGAAAATGCAATTCAAAGATTGAGTCATAACGAGGTATCAAATGATGAAGAGATGGCGAATTCAGATTCAGACATCGATCAATACTTTGATGAAGATTATGACTATTAATATATTTTTAATTTATTTAATTCTAGTTTTACGTATATTATGAAAAGTTTATTATTTATAGTTAATTTGTATACAAAAGTTCACATATTTTCTAAATTTTTTTTGTATTTTTAAAAAATTGTTCAGAATCTAAAGTTTCTTATTGTTTAACTTCGGATGAGTTTGTTCTCGAATAACTTGTTCGTAGATCTGTATTTTAGATAAAAAATAGAGTTATTTATGACATAAACTGGATTTTGAATAGAAATTAAGTTGAATAAAGTTATGGTTAAGTTGAGTGACAACCACCCCATCCAATGATTTGATATGGAAATAAAAAGCAAAGCGTATACTGAATGACACTTTGTTTACATGAAAACAAGCCAAACGTGAAATCTAGATTTTCTGAAAATTTTCCTCAAACACTATTTTTGCTACGAATGAATAAATTGCTCAATAAATGAAAACATAATTGAAAATAATTATCAACGATGTCTCAGTCAAACGCTGGGAATAATAAAGACGAAGCTCAAGACGTGGACAATGACTTGAGTCAAGATATGGAAGGTATGAGTGATGAGAGACGGAAGCGATTGTTTGGAAAAGAGTTGCGTTGTATGATGTATGGCTTCGGCGATGACCACAACCCTTACACTGAATCAGTTGACATGTTAGAAGATCTCGTCATTCAATTCATTAATGATATCTCTAATAAGGCTCAAGACTTGGGACGAAATGGAAAGATTAGTGTCGAAGATGTTATTTATATTGTCAAAAGAGATCAGCGAAAGTATGCCAGAGTTCGAGATCTCTTGTCTATGAATGAAGAGCTCAAGAAAGCCCGAAAAGCTTTCGATGAAATTAAATATGTTTCTAATGCTTAATAATTACATTTTTCTCAACTCTTCCTTCACTTATATATCAAGTCTATTGAAAATTAATTTATTTTATTCTTCAATATAATGTTCAACTAATTCATAGAATATATTGTATTTATAAGTGATTTTTCAAACTAATTATGAAATGAAAACTTAATATTTTGATAAACTATTGAAATATCTATTGATATATTGCTTAAACTTTTCCAATAAAGTTATAATTGAATGCCTTATAAAAGTTGTCTTAAATACCTGTAAAAAGTTGTCTTAAATACCTGTACTTATCGTACATTTACCTCCAATACAATCATGAGTTGACAAATTAAGTTTGAATGTCATCTTAAATGTTTAATTTTATTTAATAAGTCATTTAAAATTGAGTACATTTTGCGTCACAAATATAGCGTTAAGTCATTTGAAATATAAATTTTTAAAACTAGATTAAAATGCATTCTTCAAACTTTGTATTCTATAAAAGAACACGAACTCACGGACAGCATATTTAAAACTTATTATTCAGAGGTATTTGTTTATTATAGCAAAATATCATATTTATTTCCTATGGACTTTTGCAACCAATTAAGTGATCGCACATTAATTGTTGAAACCACTCAAAAAAGCAGCAGTTTTTGCAAATATTATCCAAACCTTTCGAATATTTGATCGAATTCTATGGTATACATGAAACTTGTTGTGATTAAGTGATAGTTTTTCAGTCAATAACGTGTATATTGTTTGAGAAAATTGACAAAAGCAATAAGTCTTATCATAAAAGAAATGATATGAAAAAAATTCCTTATAAGTTATAACTCAATGAAAGTACACGATGTTAGGCATGAACTTCAACATTTAAATAGCATTCCCTCGATTCCCATAAACATTTCACAGGATAACACTTTGCATATAAATTGTAAGCAAATAGAGAATTGATATCAAATAAATTTGTATAAATTATGGATAGAAACTATTGATGATAGACAGGAACCTTAAGTTGTAATTCAAAATAATTCGACAAGTACTAAATCAATCCTAATATTAAATCAACTTTAAATATGAACTGAGTTTTATATCTATACTGTGTTGTAATTGTCATAAATTAAAGTAACAATTAGTTCTCAGAAATACTTAACTCAACCAAATGAAGATAAAAGACTAACTATTATGAAAAATATTATATTAGCTTAAGTTAAAAAATAAAGCTCTTAAAAATTGAGACCAAAGATGAGTGGAATGAACTTTTAGAACAATACGTCCCGAATAATGAAAATAAATGTTGAAATAACTGGTCTATTGGTTAATATGAATTGAAGAGTGGCCTTAGAAGCCTTTGATGTATCCGTAAGCTTCCAAACTAGACAATACGACATAGAGAATCCAGAGACCAACGAATAGTAGAGTTGTCGGCAATTTGTAAATCATAGGACCGCCCAGTTCTCCGCCAACAACGCGAGATCTTCTCAATAATAGAACAGCTGCACAAACAAACGCAGAGATGCAGAAAATGGTTACCGAAAAGCTGAGACTTCCGGGATCTACTTTGAAGCCGCCTTCAGTTCCTTTAAATGCATGATAGATAGCTGCCATAGTCCAGGCACAGCCTATTCCCAGAAATACGTTCACGGCATTACTTCCCGTCACATTACCAATCGATGAATCCGCGTATTTATCATTGAGAGCCGCGATCTTACTCGCGAACGTGTCTGGAACTGAAGTACCTAAAGCTACCAGTGATATGGCTGTCACCGAATCTTTTAGGTTAACAGTACGTCCAAAATGTGAGGCCAAGTCATTGATGAGTCCAGTCAATAAACCGATTACAATGATCGAGACTACAAAACACGCCCAACCGTTATAAATAGTTGGCGGCGGAACGAACGCAAACAATACTTTCCAGAATAGTGTCAAATAGTGAACAATATAGGCTAGAATTGACTTCTTTTCCACAACTCGGACATTAACTTCAGAATCGGTCTCTTGGTCAGGCTCAGCCCCGAGAGTAGGAACAGTAACAGCTTCGATGAACTGCCCCTCCCATGAAGAGCTACTAATGGCTGAAACAGTTCTTGATTTTCTCATCAATTTATCGACAGTTGCTTTGAAGTCTTTGCTCTCACGGACATGAATCATGCACTTTACGAGTTCTCCCAGACGGGGGGCTCCCTTATCGGTGTCGTCAGAGCCCTTATGATAATCGATACGATTGGGTTCTCCCAACTCTACAGAGAATAACGTATCCTTTTCATAGTTATCATTATTAATAATTGTCAGTGGAATATCTTTATTCGCTTCGTTATTATTGAATACGATTTTTCCGTCAGCCATCACGAAGTCTTGTCCCGGTTTAGCAGTTCCAGGAATTGTCTTATAGGGCAGTGAAACCATACCTCGCGCTCCACAATATCGCGTAACTCTCAGATGGTATTCTCCTATTGTTTCTGGTATTTGGACCACATTATTACTGAACGCAAAGACTCCGCTGTGATCGTCATCAAGAATTGTTACTTTAGCTTCAGGCTCAACGATCTTAATGTTTGGACGTTTATCATCATCAGAAGGCGGCGATAGATAGCGGGCGGCAGTGAGTCTGACGTAGAAGTATTCGTCTTCTTCGAAAACATCATCATTAATGACTTGAATGGAGATTTGTTTGTGCGACTCTCCGGGGCCGAAAGATATCATTCCCTTCACCGGTTTGTAATCAGAGCCTGCCTTAGCGGTGCCGTCATCTGTGTTATATTCGACAACAACAGTGGAATCGGGATCACCCGAACGACTCACTGTTAATGTAAAACTTCCCACATTTTCCAAAACTGTATATTCAACTGGATTGAAGAATATCTTAACCATTTCTTCTTTCTCCTCTTCATTATCGTCTTCAAAATCATTAATAGATTTCATGAAATGGTCCTTTACTTTTTCGGTCACGTTTCCCAGTATTTTTCGCGCCGCTTGTATTCTATAATAAGCTTTACTTTTGGGTTGAAGTTTAACTAATTCACTTCGAGCTAACTTTTCGAGCTCTTGATTAGAAGCGCCCGGATTTTTACTCTTTATTTCCCGTAATATTTCAATAACTTCTTCTCTTTGTTCCTCAATCTGTCGCAGATCATCTTCACTCGCGTCGATATACTGTCAATTGAAATGATTTCATATGAACCCAAAACAAAACCAAATTTTGAGTCTATCAATATTTACCTTAAGATCTCGACCTTCTTTGATCTCAACGTCATTGACCTTAAGCTTGACTCCATTGGCGTCGACGGAAGTCAACTCAAGATTTTCTCCGTCATAATTACTTTCTGCGCCGCCGTAAATAGTTTTACGTCCACTTTTCATTCTATACCTCTTATCGAGATATTTATAAATAAGAAGCCGTCGGTCGGCAATGAAAGCGACCAAAACAGTGAGAGGAAAGAAAGCGAAAGTTAGTAATCCCTCCCAAACATCGATAACACCAGGTGTGGACCAAACGAGGATGAAAAGCATCCAAACGTAAGCGAATACAGAGAAAGCCATTGTTATGCAGAAGACTCTCAAATGTTTGATTTTCTTGACGGTTCCGTTGGGCACAACCCATACACAAATGGCAATGATTATAAACATGTTGAAAGCTGCCGAACCCACTATAGTTCCGGGTCCTGACAATCAATTCAATAAAAACAATCAGAATCTAGTCATCAAGAATTGAAAGAATCGTGAGAAAGCCATACCTAAGTCTCCGGCCTCGAAGTTTTGTGCGTAAACTTCTATAATTGAGAGCAATATCTCTGGTGCTGAAGAACCCAAAGCCATAAGTGTTAGATTAGAGACCGTTTCGTTCCAAATACGGACAGATATGATCTCTTTTTGCCCATTAGGTTTACGAACGATGACGTCCTGTTCTTGAGAAGTGATCTGTTCAATGGCTGACATAAACCGATCGGCAATTATAGCGACGCCAACGAAAGCGTACAATAAGGCCAAGAAGTAAACGATTCCATGAAATATTATGAGATCCGTCCGGCCATCGTTTTGCCAAAACGGTAAGAATATTCCGCCTTCTTTAGGTTGTTGGACATCAGGCCACCCGACCTCTTGAGGGCTTGAGGTATCGTTTCCACTAATATTACTACTTGTTAAAAGGTTTACAGTTGTCTTCACATAATTATTATCATAAAATGCTATTTTAATTGTATTCTTCAATGTAGTGTTGAATGCATTTTTCACTGTTTCAGTCGTTGAGTCGTTCAAAGTTTCCATTGATCCAAATCTTATCAATTCATGAATTTGAAAAATACGCCCTTTTTCTCAAAATAATTATAAACTATTTAAAGTTTTTCAATAAATATTCATTAAATATCACAAAAATAATGTAAAAGAATTTTGAATTTTTTCACATGTTATGAACGGAAATATGAACAATCTATTTAAGAAATAGTTTTAATTCCTGTTTTATCACAAGTTCCTCACGTAATAATCAAAGGACTTAAAATGATAATAAAATGTCAAATCAAAACTTAACATTAAGACAATTGTGCGGCTTTCCAACAACACGTGCTTATGATTTAATAAGCTTTTCCTCTACAATAGCATTACTATATAATTGCTCTACAATAGCATTACTATATAGTGAGATTCAACAGTAATTACGTTTCATTGTGTATGAGATGAATTGAATAGATATTTATTAGGAGAAAAACTTTGGATGTAATATAAAAAATGACGCACTTCTGCTATAAACGAATAAATTAGCACTTCATTTAGCGATAAAACTTTTAACTAATTGCAATTCATGTAATGTATATATAAAGTGCACCTGTTTTTAAGCGTTATAAATAACTATTTATTGATTAGGGAAAGAACACACGTTTCTAAATAATTATCTGCTGAACAAACAAATAAAAATTGTTATCGAAATAAGCATTACTAAAATAAACTTAAAAACCGTGACATAGTTTTCAAGAAAAAACTTTGTGAAAAAACTTTTTTAGTTGTTTAGAGTGAGTTATGCAAGATTTTACACCTATTGTGGGCCTTACATGAGCTCAGAGTGACCGAGAAATGTTCATTCAGTTGAGTCATGAACCGGTTTTAAGATAATTGTCTCATTCATCTCAATATAGACTGAAGAACAATACAGTAATACTTCAGAAATAATTCCAGAATTCAGATCTTTGTGTGGGATTTATCTGACAAAAAGTTCAATAGAGTGGTCGTGCGAGTGGTAAACTCGTCTCACGGGCCGTATTCAATGTTGCATATGATGTGTTTTCTCTCACAAGTATTCAGCTTTCACTAAGTTCTCAACTGAGGACTCCTCTTAATTCATAAAAATATTGCAATTTTTTAGGTCTAAAAGTGTATAATTGAAGTCTGAATCCAGAAAAATAGTTTCTTGGGTCGGAACCTGCCCGCGGGCCGCCTCATTCCTACCGCATAAATAGCCCGCACACTATATTTGTTGGAAACTTGAATCTAATATCAGTTTATCTTTAGGAAAATCAGAAATCTGTGTTTGAATAGCTTTTAAGAAGTATTTAATAGCTATTAAGTCTTTTAACTGTTAACTGATTCCTATCATTTCCAGTTTTCCGACTTTTTAAACTTTTAAAACTATTCTTTATTAGTTATTTAATATGCATTATTCGGTCAAATATGTAACTTTTCAATAGTGATGTTCTTATTAATCAGACTTTTTACAATTGACGCCAATCATAGCTGAGTTATGAATGTTTTTGTAATATAAGTTATTGCTCTTCCGTTTTGAATAATGTTTGTGCACCCATGGATTAGAAGGAAAGTCTTTAGTCTATAAATTTTAGTCTTAAGATTAGATAAGTTTAGCCCATTTCAGTGTTCGGTTATGAACTTTTAGATAACTTATCAATTTAGATGTTTGAATCAATATTTGTAATGATTAAACTGTATTATTGAGGCCATGACTATGCCCAAATTTTAACAGAATAATAACATGACTTTCAAATTCAATTTCATTTAATCTCAATAAATTTTCCATTGCTTAACAATTTTCTTATTTACTATTATTTTCCTTTCAATCATATTTTACAATAACTTTTTAATCTTTTATTCAAATTTCTGTCTTTGGAAACGCAAACCTTTAATTAAATTTCAATTAACTTTAATTAATTCCATAAATACAAAGAGAGTTGACAAAAAAGGAGTTCAATTTCTAATGTTTGAATAGGGGTTTAATTAAAAGAAGACATTGACCTAAATAAAAAAATCAATGATGCATTTAATATCTGTTTTTGATCTCATTCATTGATTATTTTGATAACTATTTTACAGTATTTTGAGAATAAAAATCAATGCTTCCATTGAAGAGAATATGATTTTGATTTACGAATAAACAACTTATTACTAAATGAATAAATCATGACTTAGAACACTATTTCTTATGCAAATGACATGATGGCATACTTGTAATTAATAGGCATTTAAATCATAGTGTGATATGTGTTACATAAACTTGTTTAATGTAAACTTGAAAGAATCTCATTATAAAAGTATAAATCAATGGTTATTCTAACAAAGTTGAAGAGTTTCATATCTACAGTAGAAATAAGATAAGATATCTTGAATAGTTTCTTCGTTAGTATAGTTTTGATGGCATTTTCTCCAATTCAAAAAATATTCATTCATACTGTAATTGGTTTTATTGACTGACTGTATGTGAGTTTTGCTACTCGTATTGCATAAAAACTTAGTTTATTTGCCAAAAGTTTCAAATTAGACACCAATTCACAGAACAGGGCGACATAGTTTCCAACATAACTTTTTGAGTTCAATTTAAAAATACATAATTATTGTCAAATTCAAGCCTTAAATCAAGGTTTCGTGACTTACCTGTACTGTACACACCTATTCTAACTCATCAAAATATGAGTAATTATGAAAAAATTCATGGAATTCATAAAAAATGCTTAAGGCTTATACATCTTTTCATGAATATTCAGAGAACATCTATTGATAGTTCAATTAAATTAAGACAAAAAGGTTTAAATTTGATGAAAGACTCAGTTCAAAGATAACTTTTTTTGCTATAAATCATAATAAAAATAATTTGACTTAAGTTTGGGCTCAATTTGAAACTTTATTTGAACTCAAACTAAATAACAATTAATATATAGAGATAGAGAAAATGTGCTGAACTTTGACAAAAAAAATGAGTCGAAAAAATTGATTCTTACTTTTAACAATTGATTTTCGTTTGATTGCGAGCTTTAATTAGTTTTTATGAAGCTTTAAAAGTCCTCTTTTGATTGAAACAAATAGATATTTTCATGCAATCACTTTATTTGAATTTTGTGTTCAATGTTTTAGTTCAAAATAATGACAATAGATGTCAAACAAAAGCTTAAAATTCAAAACTCGTCAATAAACTAATCATTGAATTAAAAATTAAAAATAATAATAAATGGAATATTCGCGACAATTAAGAAAAATAACAATGAATGGAACCGAAAGTAAATTTATGGCAAACTTCGATCCGTCAAAGAGTACACGAGAAGAAAGAAAAAAGAAGAAAAACACGAAAACGAAAGCAAAATACGAATCGAAGAAGTCTTGCGGAGAAATATTTGACACAAAAGGGATCCATATATGGAGTGGACTGGATTTGTGCGACTGTTTGGACAGTGAGTGCAGCGGTTGTTTCTATCCGTGTCGGAACAGCAAATGTAAATCAACTAAATGTGGGTTAGAGTGTAGGCAAAGACGAAAGTTTTATTATAAACAAATTGAAGACCAAATTCAAGACCAAACACGTCTCAATCAGATTGCCATACAATCCGATCCAAACATTAATGCCATTCATTTCAAATAGATTTAATTCTCAACTTTTTTCAATTTTTCTCTTATTCATGTTTTAATTTCGGTTTTAAACTCAGCTCTTATTGTAATATAAGTTTCAATTACTTTTTCATTCAATTTTATAATCTTTAACTCCACTCTCGTTTTAGAGTGGATTTGACTTTAAATTTAAGTTATAATTGAGAATAAAATCATACAAAAGAGAAAAACTCGAATGAATTGTTAGAAATTATTTTTAAATATTTTTAGCGTTTAAATTGAAAATTTTGAGTACTCTTGAAGTTTTGCTCATGAGTGAGGACGAGCTCAAGACAATAGTATCATAACAATAGATTGATAGACACCCTCTCACGAGTCAAACTCAAGTTCAAATACTTCGTGTCCTCATTTCAATTCAAACTTTAAACGTTTTCTTTAACTTGTAATCAATTGTTTTTAATTACTCAAGACGTTAAGAATTTTCAAGGCTTTCACATGTCTTCAAATTATAATTTATTTCGTTGTAAATTAACTTTTTTATTGAAATTTAAAGTTAAACTTCTGTCGACTTTTTATTCCCAGTAAAACATCATTATTTACATAATGAAAACAAAAGCAATTTATTTGAATATTTCATACAAAAAGAAAAACATGTTGTGATTGAAAATGAGTTTTACATTCAATTCAAACTGAAAACATTAGTTATGAAAATAAAAAGCAACTCAAAAGTGATTTTTGAATATAAACTATTTTTTTCTATTCTTCTTCTTTTGAGGATTTGATTGATTTGTATTAATTTGTGTCTCGTTTTGATTAGTTTTAACATTTCTTGATTTAAGTTTAGGAATCATTGACGAGACATAACGTAAAACTTCTTTTTTATGTTTGAATTTGTCTTCATTTCCAATATATAAATACTTAACAAGACCTCTATTAGTATTCAATTCTTTATCCAATTCTCTTGAATACACTTTATTTGGAAACGATTTAACGACAAACAAATGGTTTGATTCCAAAACATCTTTAATTTCTTGACATTTTGGGTCTGAAACGCATTCACTTCGACTCAAACGTCGACCGAAATATAGACTTCGATTACTATTAATATATTGCGGATAAAAGACATTCCACTTCTCTTCTCCCACTTCGACAATACTCTCTCCACTCATTTTTGCATTTATTTAATATATATTTAATTATATTAATGAAAATACAATTGAAAATACAATAAACACTTGTTTAAGACGTGGAATGAATTGTTTTCTTCAATAGACGTAAATAAATGTAGGGTTCGTTCAAAGAATACGTCTAGAATTGTATTAAATTATTGGAAAACTTTTTTCTTAAGGTGACTCACGACTGAGTTAATGGTTAATAGTTTGAAGAATTTTTGAATAAGTTTTTGAATTTATTTGAATTGAATATTTATTGAGTTTGTATTTTTTCGATAGTATTGAGTGAACCAGAGGAAGACGATTGGAATGAAAAGTTCGTAAGTACTTGAAGTAATCCCTGATGCGTAGAGATCATAAATTAGGGAAAGCATTCAAATTTAATAGTTTGTAGACAACTATAGTTCAAATATTAACTCAGAGTTTGTGAAAAAATCAACACCTCAAGAGAGAATGATAAGAAAATATTCACTCACATATAGTTACAGTTTGTCCAAAAGAAAAGCGCAGTGCAATTCAAATATATACACAATTGAGGAGCCGCATCATAAAACAACACATTGAATTTTTTTTAGTGTTGCCTTTACTAGACACTAATTTAAAGCTA
>JAQFZT010002076.1:0-12635 GCA_034696325.1 Camisiidae sp. | reverse complement strand
TTAGATTTAGGATAAATTTTAATGTAAAAATGGATAGAAATTTAAATAATAGAAAGTAATAATTTTAATAATCAATGCAATTGAATTTCAGTGTTATGAGAGTTTGGCTCTTTTGTAATCGAGTCATTCAATTATGGATTAATGAATAGAAATAATTACTCAGAAATGAGTGGATGTAGAAGAAAATAAATTAGACATAGAATGGGATGAAAGCCAACCAATTATTACTTATTTAAATGAGCCACTTATGTCATTCTATGACTTAATTTGTACTTTTAGTGGAATTTTAGGCATTTATTTAGGTTTATCTATTTATGACATAATTTTTGAATGTTGACAAATTGACATAAATGGCAATTAAATTGATGAAAAAAATTTACGGTAAATTAAAATCTGATTCTAATACAAAAAAGGAAATTAAACTTCTATTTTAGGATGTTTTATTGTGTTTCAAAGAGAATGCTAACAAATTAATGTTTGGTTGAGAGGAAAATTTTCAGAAGTGTTAATAAACTCAGAGATCCATATGGCGAATCAAGTTTTGATCCCAATACAAATAATCAAATTATAACATTATTACGGACGAACACACACTGACATAACTTTTTTAGTATATTGTAACGATAATTTAAAAATATTTCGGGAGATTTGCCTGTCTTCTGTGCAGTTTCTTATCATACTATAAGACCAATTGTATTTGGTCAACCTACGAAATTATAAATTCAAAAATGATGCTATAATACTATTCTGACTAAGAGCTGAAGTATCAGCTTTGCCTTGAAGCAATAGATTGGTAAATAAATATAATTTTTACATAATTTACTATTATTACACAACTTGAGTTGTAATTTCTTAGCTTAATATTTTTAAACAAGCGTTTTCTTTCGTATTATTGCATCTGAAGATGAATATTGTAATAGAAGCTCATGTGGTTATATGAGTTAATATAAAATTGGATCATGATACCTAAATTTGTAAATTACGACGACAGCTGAAAAAGTATTTAAATAAATACATGATTACGGTTCTAACCAATTCTGCAAGAATGTCATTAATTATGTTTTTAGCACTATTTCAAATTCATAGGAATCAATTCCATGCTGCTATCGTGATAGCGATTGTAATCCATTCGTTAACAAAATATAATGGATAAGAAGACATATAATGGATAGAAAGACATAGATATAGAATGAGTCAATTGAATGTCAACTTAACAAGATCTTCACCAACAGTTCAATCAAATCAATATTTACCTCTTTGTTCACAAAACGTCACCTTTAAAGATGCGCTGCCTCCTTATTCTGCGAAATGAAGACATAGGAACTTAACCCAATTTATATTTTTGATTTGTTCTTCCTTTTTATTCTTAATAAATTATACAAAAGAAGAGATATGTAAGAAAAATTTGGTGGTGTCAATAAAATTTAAATCCATAAAAATATTTTATCATTTCATTTTACTTGTCTATTGGATATTTTTATTGATACAGATATGAAATTTAATTTGGAATATTAATCTAACTATATATAGTGCTGGATAGAAACAAGTTATCTGTATTATTCATAATGCAGTTTTGAACTCCAGTAACAATACAATACTTGTTTGCACTCTATAGTAAGGCTAATATTCCAAATTAAACCTTATGAAATTATTTTTAACCATAGAACAAGTTAACGCTGGCAGTGAAAGAAGCTTTTAGTCATTAAAAAGAGTTAAGACCCATTTAAGAAATTCAATGTAAAATTAGAGACTAAAATTAGCATTTGGTTCTCATGTCAATTGCAAAAGAAACTGCTTTATCTATAAACTTTTATGACATTATTGCCGAGTTTATCAATAATCATAGCAATAGAAAAGTTATAGTTTTGAAATATTGCTAAATAAATATTTGATTGAATTTTGTGTTTAAATAAATTGGTACTCAATTGGCCTCAATAGGAAAAAAATCCTGGATACGGAACATCTGCTAGCTTTAAAATTCGTCATTAGTGACTATCCCTAAAGCCAATGAGAGCGTTACTCACCAAATATTTTTCCTTTTAAGTGTATAATATATTTCAAACAAATGCTAGAGTATATTATCAATATTAATATTAGACAATAAGACAATAAGACCCACTCGTTGTATGTATTGATAGAAAATACCGATAAAACTATGACTCAATACAAGGAATTGATAACAATTAGAGGTGTACACTCCGTACTTTTTGAGAAGTGGGGTGGGCTGGAGTTGACCTAAACATGTTGGGTTTCACTGAGTGGGACAGAGACTCGAAATTATCAGGTCAGTTTGACTTGGGAAATGTTAGCCAGATGAAGCTAGAGACTGAATTTCGAAATTAAGTTTAGTTTGAACATAATGAATAAATTTTGAAATTCTACCTTGTTTTTAACTGTATAATAAAAAACCTGTAGAAAATGAATTATATTTCAAGTTGTTTGGGTTATATAATATCCTTAATTATAGCTTCTATGCGAGATTTAATTCATGCTTTCTACAATACAAATTTAATTTTAGTTTAATAGAAATATATCAAAATAATGAATTAAATTATACTCGAAATAAGTTTCTTTATCTGAGTATAAATTTAATTTAAGTCATTGCAATTTTTTAGGCTGTCTTACCTTTTAAGGCTTTCGAGTTTGGGCGCGTTGGGTAATGTAAAGAGAAATTATGGGATTAAATGTTATATGGCTTTCAAACAAGTCTAATGTAAATAACGATAAAATCTATTGGTGATGCAATGAAAAGTTTTGATAAATTATAGTAATATCATTATCATAGAAAAATTGTTAAAATAATGATCATATTGCTATTTCATATTCAAATCAAATTATAGTATAATTAGGAAACTTTTATTAAATAATTCATTTTCGAGCTGTAAAAATAAAGCAGTATTTATATTCAAGAAATGCACGCAATATTCATATCAATTATTATATTTTTATGTGTTATCAACTTTAATTTGAAATATTGTGATGCTATCAATGCTAATGATGTGAAATCAAATTATTATTCAATATTCACTATTTGCAATTCAGATAGCGATTGTACACAAAATGGAGGTCTGAATCAAGTTTGTGTCGAAAATATATGCCAATGTAAACCCAATTACAAATTGGACTTTACTCATAGCAATTGCATAGAATCAAATCCTGTCAATCAAAAATATTGTTATGACATAAGTTATTGTGGTTTAAATCAGTTCTGTATTAATAAAACATGTGAATGTCTTCCGGGCTATGAGTACAGCTATACTTCCAATGGCTGTATTTATAAAAGTTGTCATTTAAATGATAATTGTAAGAAATTTGATGAAAACAGATATTGTAATGGTGATTTATGTGATTGCATCAATGATTACAAAATAGATCCTATAACAAAAATCTGTAATAAGACAGTTGAACAATCCTGTATATCGACTAACGATTGCGGTTCGAATCAGTTCTGCTTTAAAAATCTATGTGAATGTCAACCAAGTTATGTATTCAACAATATTTCAAATTCATGTGTATTGAGATCCTGTACTAATGATTTGAATTGTAAGCAATTCGATAAAAACAGAATTTGTAATAATGGATTATGTAATACCTGTAAAAATGGTTACACAATAGACCCTAAGACACAACTATGTAACAGAACACTCGGTTTATTTTGTGCTTCTGATCATGATTGCATTAAGACCGGCGATAACAATCAGATTTGTGTTGATAACAAATGTCAATGTATTAATAACTATCAAATGAATTATATTTATGATGGTTGTCTGTATGAATCATGTCGTCATGACTCTGATTGCCAACAGTATGATAAAAATAGAGTTTGTGATATTTTTTGTAAATGTAATACTTTCTATGAAGAAGATAAAACATCTAGTAAAAAATGCCAATATTCGTATGCTGCAGCTTTGTGGTGGCTCTGGGTACTTTTGGCAATCATAGTAGTATTTGTTTTTACAGCTATGGTCATAGTTCTCTATCGAAGAAGGAATGCGAGATTGAATCAATTGAATGCCAACATAACAAGCTCTCCACCATATTTTCAGTCAAATCAATATTTACCAAACAGTTCACAACATGTTACTATTAATAATGCTCCACCTCCTTATTCATTAAATTTAAAGTAATTATTTATATATTATTATATAATTTATAAATTTATCTTTACATGAAAATTAAAAACCAAAATAGTATCAATTTTTGATAAAGTTTAAAGCATATCTACTAAATTTGTATTTGATTTAATTTATTTTATTAAAACCAAAGTTATGCAAATTTCCCAATAAATTTCTATTTTACTGAAGAATTATAATTTGAGTACTATTAAACTGATAAATTTCTAAGAGAATAGTAGAAACGCTTTTAATGAAATATATATATACTTCATAAAAGTTTAAATATAAAAATTGTTTTTGAGATGAAATACACTCTGTATTCGTTTTTATGTACGCGTCGGGGAGAAAAAATTCGTACATAAAAGCGAATTGTACATAAAAATGAACTACAGTATAACCTATGGAAGTTACTTTTGTTTCAAAGAATGTGTACATAAAATTGAATTGTACATAAAAAAAAGGTGTACATAAAAACGAATACAGAGTGTACATATATATAAAAAATATCTATTATAAAAATTTAATTGAAATGTTATTTGAATGCAAAAAAAGAACGATGTTAACATTTAGCCATGAGATAACTTTATCTATGAATTGTTCTTTTGTTCAGATATAAAAATTCCTAAATTAATGATCATTCTGTTTAATATGATGTAATCTATTTATAATAATTACTTAATTGCAAAATATTATACCTTCAATTTGACTATAAAAGATTTGAGAATATAGAAAAATTACAATTTAATTGAGTTTGTGTCATTATATTCTTGTAGACTCAATTAAATTGTAAATTTTTTATTTTCTCAAATCTTTTATAGTCAAATTGAAGGTATAATATTTTGTAATTAAGTAATTATTATAAACATCATATTAAACAGAATGAGCATTTTTTATATATATTTCAAAAACAATTTTTATATTTAAACTTATATGAAGTATATACATATTTTTCTTTATTGGTAATATTATTTTCAATACAATGCTCGCTCATATTTAAATCTTATCTCGTGTTTATAGATAGCTAAGCCACCTCTTCATATATTTTGACATGAAAGCTTTTATCTCTGACAGTTATACATTTATCTATACTCCTATACCTTTAAACTATAAGAATTTTTATCCACTTAATCCAACTTCTTTCCTATTGATTTAAACTTTTGTAAAACGAAAAGTCAGTGCCAATCACGGAATAACGAGTAATCTGAGCTCATATTAATGTTCAGAAATATCCTTAATTTCGTAATTTTGCTTAATATTCCGAAAAGTTTTGAATTGTGCCGAATCAATTAAGTATCAAAAAATGTTAACTCTCCATTCAAAAAATGCAAAGTTTTTTTCTTTATGAAATGTTTCATGAAGTGGAAGAATCTTGTTTAAAAAATACAAAATAATGTATAGACCCAACTCAATCGCCTCTCTTTTTTCAATACTTAGTGTAAAAGCTAAGAGAAAAAGTAAGATAATCAATGGATTTTTGTAAAAACCACACTATAATGAATGAAATTTTTATTTGTAATATTGTAAATAAGATAACTACTCAACTCATAGTTATGACTGACTAATGAGTTTTAAGTCTATTTTTCAAAAGCAGTTAAAGGTTTCTTTACTATCTCTATATAAAATTTATTCACTTGTGTGGTTCTTAGAAAAATCCATTGATATATACTGTACATTTCAAAATAGTTTTTTTGTTCACTCATATGACAGATAAAATAAAATACAAATATTTAGAATATGATTTGTGAATATTCTTGAAACTAAACTCAACATTTTAGGATTAAACAATTTTAATGTGATTATAATGATGTAATACAACATTTATAAGTCTACAATAAAACTAATCAAAAATAAGTTTAATTTGTATTATAACGTTTATCTGATAAATAAGGATAACTTTTACAACTGAGATATTTTTCAATATCCAATAGTGGACGAGATTATAGGTATATATTTCAAATAAAAGGCGTAATTTGTTCTGCAACAAATTGTTCTGTAATTATTTGGAATTGTTTTAAAAATACTTTTTAATTAGTAATTACATTAAAATAAATTATTTTCAAATTTAAAACTTTTTATATGTCAAACAATTAAAAGAATGAATAAAATCATTTAATATTCAGTGACTACTGTTTAGTTCAGTTCATCTATTTATTTATGTTAAAGTTGAAGTATTCATGTTGTTATAAATTATATAAAAAATAAACTAAAGCTAAGAAACAATAACTTAATGTAAAATTTCGTGAGAAAAATATTTTGTACACTATTTTTTCACACAGAATATACTAAAATAAAATCTGCTTTTATAAACTTTTTGTGGTTTCACATCAATAATAATAATGATTACAACTCTAACCCAACTTTTGAACTTTCAATTATTGAGAACTCCATATTAGTTTCCTTCATCTCCTAATCCTCCCGATAAACTTGCATGTTGTTGATTATTATAACCAGGAACTATTTCAACAACAGTATGAGGCTTTGTTTGACTTGCAATCGCTAGAGTGGCAAACATTTGATTTTTTGACGAATTATTCATGTTGATTTCTATTGCGAATGTATAGGCTAAAATAGTAATGACAAAATACAAAAATGTTGAATACCCATAAATGGATATTTTGATAGCAAGTGCAATATGTGCCAGAGTGATTAAAAACATCAGAATAGCATAAACCATTGTAAGCCAATAATGTTCTTTATAAGTGCCCATCAGTCCCAAAAAGTGAATTAAAATACTGATTACCCCCGAAGCAATTACAATGTTTTGGGTCACACTCTAGTTCATGACAATAGAAAATTGAATTAATTCTAAGTTTTATGAATTCAATAGAAAATATAATTGGAATATACCTTCACATAGTAAATGCAAGGATCGCTTTTGGCCACAGAATCAATAAGACTTATGACCAACGAAGCTACGACTATGGCTGAAATTATTCCAAATAATACAAAACTAAATAGTGTCCATTTTTTGCACAAAAAATCTTTTCTCTGTTCATTCATTATTAACTTCTTTCCATCACTGAATAAATTGATTCAATGAGGCGAACACTAATAAGAATTATTAACGGACTTTGAAAGTATTGTACAAATAGATTTCCTGTATTATACAGAACCTTAAGTGCTAATACAATATTAGCAACTTTTAAATTAGTAAATCCGGCTAAATTAAAACTTTTTTAAGTACCTGAATATCGTTAAACTTATCAAATTCTTTGTGACTAATATATAAACGAAACTCACTTAGTATCGCAACTAGTGATGTAATAGAAAATGAATAAGGATTTTAAATAATGTTTATTATTTTAAATATCTAAATTTAGATTTCATAAATATTTATTCACAACTGTGTCACATATGAACGACAAAAGGCAAGAAATAAGTTGATTCAGTACTTAAATATATATTTATAATTTTCCAAACAATAAGCTCAATAAATTAATTCTTATACTCATTTTTAAAAAGATGCTCAAAAGCTATTGTAAAACACTTGGGATTTTGAGCAGTTTACAGGTGTTAAAATTCAAAATATAAATTAAAACTTTCATTTTTGAATAATCGGATGATTTTTGAGTAAAAACATTATAAGGAGCTGGCGTCTATTATTAGTATGGCTCTTTGTAGAATTAATACTCTTTCTCCTATTCTGAACTCATATTTACTCTTCTGGCAGTAAAACAGAATGATGTATACGGCTTATCTCCACATCCTTGTTGAATGTATTTGATACAATACATTCCATTACACTCTGCTGTTCCCACCTCTTTCTTTACCTTAGCCGCTGCATTTTCTACTAAAGCGTCTTGACTGAAGAGCATATCTGCAACTAAAATAACTACTAAATAGCTCAACATTTTCTTTTTCTTCTAATGACTTTTGTTAAACTCGAAAGAGATTCAAAGTTTGAATGTGACTGTAGTAAAAATTTCATGAATTTTATACTGTTTTTGAAACAATCAATTGTAGAATCTTTTAAAAAACACATGTTTATATTCAAATATTTCTAAATATTATTCCATAAAATGTTTAACTTAGAAGCCAATTAATTATTATTTTATACTATCAATGTTTGTGTGGAATATTAAATTTCGATATCATTTTTACGAAATATCTAACGTTGCCAGATGTACAGGAATGGCCTGTACAATACAGGAATAGATCTCTGACTCCAGACCAAAGGAAAGGGTTATTCCTGGACATACAAATGTCCTGCAATAGAAATAATGATACCTTCAAAGTTTTGATTGAATAATCATTAAATATATGAATGACTGGATAGAAGATAATGCTAACTTCAGTTAACCTCTTTTTCGGATTTTCTATTAAACAGTTACTTTAACTAATACTTTATTCATATAATTCAATTCTTTAAATATAACTTAACTAAATATTCTCATATTCATAAAAAGTATAATCATTTCAAATTAAAATGTTTAAAAACCAATGCAATGCTCCACAATAATTGATAAAAGAATAGCTAAAATTGTGACAAATAAAATGCACTTCATGTTGATTAATACAAAAGGATGAACTAAAGTGTGTCGTATATTTTTTTTTATTATATATGAGTTGCATTGACTAAAAATTTCAGTTTCATTACATAAATAATGTTCTAATAAAACAATATTTTAAATAACCCAAACTGCTTATTAAAAAGAATAATTGTGAAAATTTGAGCATTAACACTGTATTATATGAATTCAGAAATTATTAAATTTATAGTTTATTTTGCATCAATTAAACACTCAATAAAAATTATAAATATTTTGTAGAAATATGTGTTTAACTTCTGCGCATTTTGCAATTGTAAATACTTTGCATGAAATACAAATTCAAAGGAATGCAATGAAAAGGGAAAACTAAGATAAGGGAATGTGAGTTTCATTTACAGATTAGACCAAATTTTGTTCTCTCAGATGAACACCTGTTCAACCTTTACATTTAATCTTGATGTATCAAAATTTTTTCGATTGCATGTGTTTAAGTCTCAGATAGCTCTCAAAAAATCTTAATATTCAATTTTATTATTATTATCAATAATTTTATTATTCAATTTTAATTTTTTATTATGTTTATTTATTTCAACGTTAATTATGTCATAGCGTCGACTCAATGGAGCAATTTAGCGGGGAAAATCATATGTGATAAAAACATTATTAGATACACTTAAATAAGTGGGATAAATTAGTGATCTTGTCATGAAAATCACTAGCCAATTATAAGGCACCAATTTAATGTAATAACATTTTTTGAAAATTACTCATAGAAATAAATCGTTCTTGTGAAATATGTAATTTATTTCCAGAAACTAAACACAAATTTACTGTTCATGAAACAAATGCGTTAGTAAAATATCATAATTTAATTTATTTTCATCTCTAATGCAATTCAAAATATAATTTAACAATTAGCTTTCATAGAAGATTGCTTTTTAATTATTCCACTATTAACTAATTCTCTAAGTCTTTTGTATTGAATAACATGAAGCTGATTTCGTTTGTGACAGCTTTAGCTATACTTTTATTACAAAGTAAGGATTAGTGCTTGGGTTTGTAATTTATTTATTTATATATATATGTTATATTGAGAGTTCAGAATCAACATTAATTCAAAATGTGTAATATATTATTTTTCCAAAAATATGATGCAATAGATTACGATTGCTTTACGTACAAGGACTGCGACTTTTGTCTGTTCCATGAGGTTTGCTGTGCCAAATTGTGATCCCGAGGAAGAAAAAATCGTGGTTTTTGTCATTGTGACGGACCTTTTCTATTTACCTCTCGATTATAAGTGTTTAACTGGAAAATCATCAATATTTTGCTCATAGAAATTACAAATGCTCATCTCATATTTACTACCATAACAGTGAATTCAGCCATATGCACTCATTATTATATCACACTGAATTATTTATTAGAATTAACTATGCATTGAATATAATAATGACTAAGATTTTTCTTCTTGTTAATGAGTAAGTGTTGCCATTTCTCAAGACTCGAGAAAGGATCTCAAGCTTTCAAATTGATGTTAAAAGCTTGAATTATTAAAATATCAAGCTTATTGTTATTGGATTATGTTATTGAAGGTTGGTGGAGGTGAAAATTGGGAAAATTTGGATGAATTAATCATAAAATTAAATTTTAATCTCTACAAGAAATGAAAGTAATGCAGTGGTTTATAAATGAATGAAATGCAATTCTGTATGCAAGAAACGCAAACTTTATTTTTTAAAATGTTAATGGAGGTGAACTTAGTGAAGGTGGAGGTAACTCTAGTGGAGGTGATAATTAATTTTATAGGGAGTTGGAGTGAAGGAGGAGGAAAGATTTTCAACAATTTGGTACACTTTCGCAGGTCACTTCAATGTGAAATTTTATATTATTGTAAATTTGCAATTATATTAAAAATAAAGTATAATTTTAATAATAAAACTTGATAATATGTCATTTTTAATTTTTTTTTTGAAAAAATGAGTATGTTTATTGTTTGATGGATTGGTACTTTCAGTTAAAACATATAACTTAACCTATAAATCATTAGCCAAAATCATAAAAATTTGAAACAATGTTCAGTTTAAAATTAACAAAATAGATGACATTTTCAAATTTGATATTTAAAAGGCATTTATTCAATTGGATTCAAGTTTCTTTCCTAAAAAATCCGCTAAGGAACAAGTACACAAAAGGACGTCAATTTTCATTATTTGACTCATGCGTACTGATGAAAGCAGCATTTGATGCCAAAACATGTCATCATTAGAGCACTGCTAGTGATCACATATTAAATTGTTAATAAATAAGTAAGAAATAATTATTAAATTGATAGGTGTTCTCACAATAACAAAAACTCTTAATGAAGTTTTAACATTGCTTTCTTCCCGAACTGATAAATTAGAAATAAGGTAAACCATAATTACTTTCAATTTATCGTTTGAAATAGAGATGTAAGCTATCAGAAAAATTATGAATAAATAGTGGATATTTAAATTCATGACTTATAATTAAATCAATTTTAATCTTTTTTCAGTTTCTTTATAAACTATTGTCACACTTCTGTCAAGTGAATAATTCTTCAAAAACTTACATCTCTGACGTCTGTAATAATATAGAGTGAATTGTTATTTAGAGAAAAAGTACAATTTTTAAGCCGTACGTTGCAGTCAATAAAAGACATGTTGAATCCGTAACATATTTTACAGGAAAAAGGATTTGCAAAAAATCAATAATATCCTTTTTATTGATTTTATTGATTTTTTGCAAATTATAATAAGAAAATCATAATTTATTATTGATATAAAGTTTGGGAAAAAGTTTTAAGAAAACTATTACTGTTATTAATTCCGAAACGTCTGAATAATATAAGGGAAAACATTTTTTGCATTAAAACTAATGAAAGGGAAACAATTTGAATATCGCGTACTTTGTTTTCAATAAAATTTACCAAAAATGCAATATTTAAAGTAACGCTCCAAACAGATTAAAGTCGTACTTTATATTTGGTTCCTTTTTCATGAAACTCCAGATTTGGGTCATAGCTATAAGAATATTTATTTCAACGAATAGTCAATCCTTATCAGAGTATAAAGGAAATGTTATACAGCTTTGCGAATTAATTCAAGGTCTTTACCATTGAATTGTGTGTGCGATGAATGATAGAAATGAGTTGAATTGTATTTTTGAAACTTTAAGTTAGACAAGACATTATCGATCGCTTTGTGTTGAAAATACTGGTTATATCCTGTGAATTAAATAAAGTTTTAAAATAGAATCATTCATTTTGCGAGAAATACAGAACTTATGACTTCACTTATTATCTTCTAGTCAGGCGTCGTCTGGAATCATCTTTTTTGTTTACTAAGTATTTCTGTAGTATTGATTGAATTTATATTTTCTCAGGCATTTCTACGACTACAGGATGTAAGTTAATGATGTAAATACTTATTATATTTTATATCCGTTTCATTATAAGTTTCTATTATATTGTTTCTATTATAAGTTTCTATTATATTCAATACAAGTTGTATATTGAAAGTTATATCACTAAAAGCAAAAATAGACAAAAATAAACCCATTAATTTTATTGCATTGTAAGAAGCAATTCAAATCTAACCTATCTTTATGTGCAGAAAATTGGCTCCAAAACATTTCAGTTTAACCATTTCATCAATAACGCTATTTTTTATTTTTATCTGAACTGTATTTAACTTATGTTAATTTTTCATTAGAAAACTTCATTCTAATGTTTGAAATGAACAAAAATAAAATAACATGAAAAAATCTCACATTATTAACTTTCTTCTCATAGAAACTTCATGTAAAAATGTCATTCTTTTATTACATTATACAATTTTAATTTGATAAAGTCCATAGGTTCACACCATGTAGAGGAGGTGTCACAAAAAGTGTTAATAGTAAATGGAGTAAGTGATGGAGAGTTAGTTTGCAAGCCTTGAGATGTCGTTTTCTATTACATTCACATATATTGAGAAAGTAAATAAAACAAATTTTACTACATATGCGT